>LT795060.1:57368-70151 GCA_900162835.1 Sporisorium reilianum f. sp. reilianum | reverse complement strand
AACGTTGTGGCTTGCACGCCGTGCGGGGTTCACCCTGCTGCGATCTCAGCGCCACGATCCAGAGCTGGTGTTCGAGGTGGCCGAGGCGTGTTGAGCAGATTCAACATCCGCAGGTTCACCATGACGAAAGCCTTCCGAGCGCAGAAGCTACCTACTCTACGCGAAGCGCTCCTCGCAGCGCACACGATCTTTTCCGCGAAGGCGGAGTTTGACTGTCAGAATCGGCGCACTCGCTTCGCACGCTGCAAGTGAGGTAATCGCTCCGTTCGGGAGCATTTGAATCACGCTCGTCTTCGCGCTACCAGACTACTGAATGCGAGTGTGTCTGCACCTTGGCTTTGGACTGGGCGAGCCGACTCGGGGTTTGAATTTGTGCGGACACCACAGTGTCTCGCTTTCATCCACCGGTACAATGAGGATGAAGGGGGTAAAAAAATTTTGAGGTCGTGTCAGAGAGCAGGAGGACGATGCCAAGGGTACGGTTGGCCGTGCGCCGTGTTGCTCGATTTAGTAACGATGCGTGGGCTTCGCTTAGTGTGATGCTTCGGGAGATTGCTGCGCTTGACGGTTGGCGCCCGCTTTGGGGGAGTGGTGTGACAGCGTCAGGATGGGGTGTGTGAAGAAGCCTTCTTCAGGCCTTCCTCTCCGGCATGGAATCGCTTTTCATCTTACCATCACCATCACTCAAGGCATCGACCTTTCCTACAGTCACCTCCTCGTTCACAGAACGAGTTTCATAGAAAGGTCTTTGATACGAACTCTACGGATCGGAAACAACTCTGTTCGACGGAACTGCAAGATTGCCCAACATGTCGACCACCGACAACGACAAGCAGATCTCGCCCACCACTAACTTCAGTAAGTTTGCTCCCGCCGACAATGCACCAGCGATGTCTCGATCGTGTGTGACCAGCTCGGCTGGTCTTGACCCGAAATCGTTGCTGCGACAGCTTTTGACTGACGATCTCCCCGTTTTGTTGCTGCACACAGCCAACCCGCAGCTGCCCGCAGCTGGCACGGGCGTGTACAACCACGCCGCCGAGGCGGAAGCACACAAGCGCAACAACCCGGAGCGCACGTCCACGGGCACGGCTGTCGGCGAGCCCACAAGCACCAATGGCAAGCCCGCCGAGTCGGAACACCAGCATGGCGGGCTCGCGACCGCGCCCACGGGCGCGCCAGTCCCCACGGGCGAAGGCAATCCGCGCCAGATGGTGACGCAGCCGTCGGTCTTCTCGCTCGGCACGGGCCCCGAGGGCATCCACGAGCAGCCGACCATGATCGAGCGCCGTGAGAGCATCATGATCGAGGAGCAGCTGCCGGCGTTCATGCAGGTCAACGAGAAGGAGCACAAGCACCGCCACCACTACCGCGCGGCGCTGCGACGCCGGCTCGAGATCAAGAACAACCTGATCGCATTCGTGTCCGAGTTCGTGGGCACCGTGCTGTTTCTGTTCTTTGCATTCGGTATTGCGACCGAGGCGTCCAACGCGCGTGCGAGCACGCAGAACAACGGACAGGCGACGTCGCTGAGTCAGAACGCGCCGCCGGACACGTCGGCGCTGCTGTACTCGTCGTTGGGTTTCGGGTTCTCGCTCGCCGTGAATGCGTGGACGTTCTACCGCGTGTCGGGAGGACTGTTCAATCCGGCGGTGACGCTGGCGCTGTTCCTCACGGGCACCCTGGGCTGGTTCCAGTTGATCCACCTGACCATCGCGCAGTTTGCGGGTGGAATCGCCGCCGCCGCGCTCGCGGACGGCATCCTGCCCGGCCGGATCAACGCACGCACGACGCTCGCCAACGGCACGAGCGTCGTGCAGGGCTTCTGGCTCGAGTTCTTCCTCACGGCACAGCTCATCCTCGCCATCTTCCTGCTTGCGGCCGAGAAGCACCGCGGCACGTTCCTTGCGCCCGTCGGCATCGGTCTCGCGCTCTTCCTCGCCGAGCTGCTCGGCACCAACTACACGGGCGGCTCGCTCAACCCCGCCCGAACGCTGGGTCCCGACGTCATCCTCGGCCTCTTCGAAGGATACTCGTGGCTGTACTTCGCTGCGCCGTACGCGGCGGCGATTGTCACGTCGGGCTTCTACCAGCTGCTCAAGATTTTTCAGTATGAGTCGGCAAATCTCGGGCAGGATGCGGACGACGCCAAGCAGGTGTTCAAGGATGCGCACGGGAACGTGGTTGGCGTGCTGGAGACTATGGCCGCGTCCGAGTTCGCGTTCGTCAAGCAGGTCGCCATGCCGGCGGAGAACGAGGGCACGGTGGTGTCCAACTCGTCCGAGCAGCACGGGCTGACGGCGGCGGGCATGGTCAAGAAGTCGCGCGAGGACAGGGAGAAGGCGGCGGCGATCGATCTCGGGCCCAACTCGATCGGCAACGATGTCGCTTGAGGTGCGCGGCATGGCACTGGTCCTGCGCAAGCATCAGGAGAGCATGTCGTCAGAGATGCGAGCGCTGCTCCTCGTCGACTTGCACCATGATGCCCGGCTTATTTTTCGCGCGCGCCGTACTCCGCAGCTGCACCCCACACCCTGCACCCTGCGTGCGGTCCATGCATGGCCACCCCACACACCTCCATGCCCATCCAATCCTTCCTCCATCCTTCCCGACATACCAGAGACGCTCCGCATCTCACGACTCACACCTCGACAACAAAATTTCACCGTATGCTTGCTGCGTCTAATTCGCGTTTCTGTGTTGCTTTTGCTTTCAATGCCATTCTCATTTTTGTGATCACATCGATGCGTGTCGTTTGTGGTTTGAGTGCTGTTGGAGAGTGTGAAGGCGAAAGTTGCACGATGAACGAAAACGTTGTGAGAGACAGGCGGTTGTGAGAAAGCTTTGATTCCTCGCAGCTGAACAGGACGGTGACTCGAAGCTCTCGCGTCTACACCTCTTCCACCAGCTTGTCCTCCACCTCTCCACCCTCCATCTCCACCTTCGCCGCCGCCGCCGCCGCCGCCGCAACAACGCGCGCATGCAGCCCATACACGGCCTTCCTGACACTCCCGAAGTTCCGCGTCACATTGCCCTGGATCACAATCCTGCCCTTACCCTGCTTCTGCACGGTGACCGCGTCGGCGCCCATGCCGGTGCTCGACGGCGGCGCGCACACGAGCATGCCCTCGCCGGCAAAGTCGGCGGGCAGCCGGTACGGTGTGCTCGCGAGCAGTGTCTTGAGCGTGTTGAGCTTGAGGTCGCCGATGAAGAGGGTGCCTTGGACCGGGGCGGCGGTCGGGGCGGGCAGGCGGGTGGCTTGGACGGTGGGCGGCGAGGGTTTGAGGATGCCCAAGGTCGCGAGGGCGTCGAGCGTGCGTTGGTCTGTGTCCTCGTCCTCGACCGCGGCAGAAGCAGCCTCGGTCTCCAGCACCGGCACGGACTCGACGCCGTCCTCGCCCACGGCGCGCCGCACCAGCGCGCGCACATGCGCCACCTCAAACTCCTCAAACCGACTCAGCTCCAACCCAGCCAACAGCGCTTCGCCCAACTGCACCGTGTACGCACTCGTCACCTGCCCGATCTGCATGCTCTGCATCCACCCCGCCGCATACACGTCGCGCGTCAGCGTCTTGATCGCCCCCAACACGCCGAGCATGTCCGCATTCGTCCGCTTGTCGCCATTGACCATCACCAACCGCCGCGGGTGCAGCTGCGGAATGAGCGTCTTGAGCGCCCGCCCGTCGTTGAGGCCGCCCATCTCGATGTACGCCACCCTGCACGCGAGGTGCACGTGCACGTGCTCGGTGATGTACTTGGACGGGATGGCGGCTGCTGCGCGTTCTTCTTCGGCCGCGAGCTGCTTGCGCTTGGCTTCGGCGGTGAGGGCGGCGCTTTCGGAGAGGGGATCGGCGGCGGCGGATTCGGCGGCCTCGAGAGCTCGTCGGCGCGAGAGCCAGCGTGCGACATCGGTCACTTCGCCAAAGCCGTCCACGAGCCGTTTGCGCTCGATGGCGGGGAAGAGACGGTAGCGCACGCCGAGGCCGAACGGTCCTTCCTGACCCGCTTTGGAGCCGAAGAAGGATGTGGCGCGGCTGGCGTTGCCTTTGAGGTAGATGTCGAACGAGAGCTGATTGGTGTCTGCTCCGCCGGGTTGGCCTGTGCCTGCACCGCCTCCTGCACCGCCGCCGTTGGCAGCTTCCGAGAACGCAACGCCGTACGGACGCTTTCGCATGAGTCCTCCGCCGGGCTCGCCTGCTCCGGCAGCCACGTCGTACACGTCCTCGTTCTCGCCCTCCTCGCCACCAGACTCCGAATCCGAGTCGGAAGAATCGTCCTCGTCCGCCTCCAGCCTCCTCCGCGACCTCGCGAGCAACGCCCTCTGCTGCGCCAACTTATCACGCTCTGCCTGCTCTGCCTCGAGATGTGCACGCAGCTCCTCTCCCTCGAGCGGCACTTTGCTCTTGAGCTCGAATCGAAGCGCGGTCTTGGTAGGGGTGACGATTTGCCCGAGCTTGCCCTGCGCCCAGGAAAAGCCTTTGGACTGGTGCGTGTTCCAGGCGTTCCACAGCTCGCGGCAGAGCGAGCCAGGCTCGCCGCGCGAGATGAGCACGACGACGTCGTTGGGGTTCTGCGCGAAGCGGGCGAGCAGGCGCCGGGACGGGCCGTGCGTCATGGAGGGCGGCACGGCGAGCACGACTTTGGCCTGGTCGTGCGGGATGGCTTCGTCCATGGCTTGCAGCGAGGGGAACACGCGGACGTACTTGAAGTCGAGCGGCGACGATGCGGCAGCGGATCGGTTGGGCCCGCCGCGCGCGTTGCGCTGTGGCTGCTTGTCCTTTTCGGCCTCGATGGTTTCGCCAGCCTTGGTGGCCCATTCGCGCGTCATCCACTCCATGTAGGTGCGCGAGCGCTCGATCACCTCTTTGCCCGTGCGGCTGATCAGGCACAACGGGAAGCGAGCGTGCGGGTAGGCGTAAGCCCAGTGCTGATCTAGCAGCACCATGAGTTCGAGCAGCCGCGCCGAGGCGTCGATGGGGAACAGCAGCGAGTGGCCTGCTTGAATGGTAGTGTGCACCAAGTCGATCAGCGCTGCATCGCGGTCCTTGCGGCGGGTGTTGACGACCAAGCCGCGCTCGATCTCCGTGATGAGGAGGTCAGGGCGTCGAACGGCATCCGCACCACTTGCGGCCCCCGGTGCGCCAGGTGCAGCTGCAGACGAAGAAAGCAAAATGGTTCCATCGAGATGACGCTCTCGATTGTGGTTCCAGTCGAGCGCGATGACGACAGTGCCCGAAGTAGGGCTGCGGATCTTCCACACAGCGCCACCGAGCGAGTGGCCCGCATTGTAGGCTGTGAGGGTGAGACTGGCACACTTGCCCTCGAGATGGGTGGGCTGCATGTATCGGACCGTCTTGATCTGTTCGAAGGCTTCTTCGACTTGGTCTGGTGTAGCGAGGCAGCGGCGTGCCAATCCCGAGGGGGCTTCCCTTTCGATGTCCACCTCGCTGCGCCATGTCTGAATGGCTTCGAGCACGGTGAGCTTGCCCATGCTCTGCACTGGCATTGTAGCGTAGACCTGGCAGCGCAAGCCGAGCTTTGCGTGGGCATAGGCGTAGAGGCCCAAGTGATCGAGCGAAGAGTGCGAGAGGAGCACGAGGTCGATGGTGGGTGCTAGTTGGCGGAGCAGTGTATCGAGAGGAGCTGCTTTGAGGTGGTTGAGATCGAGATCGGATGCTTGCCGCTGTTGCGCCATCGAAGAGGATTCGGGCTGCTGCTGCGAGGATGACTCGGCATCGTTGGCAGCAGCGGCGTTGTCATCGTCGTCGGCTTGAGCCGAACCATGAAAGAGGAAGTCCTCGGCAGATCCGCAGTCGATCAAGACGCGCACATCGTCCATCTGGAGCAAGTAGGCGAGTGCGCGCGGATGCTCCTGCTCCTCTGTGGTTGCTGCTGAGTCGGATTCCAGCTTGGTTCGCACGCTCTTTTCGGATGCTCCCGCCGCCGCCGCCGTGGCTGCCGTAGCATTCGCGGCGGCATACGGCACCGAGAGAGGGACGAATGTGATCATCCCTGTCCCCTTTTTTTCTTGCTGCGTCAGCGAGGTGATGGTGACAAGAGAAGAGGAAGGGATTGGAATTCGGATCCGCCGAAAAAGCAACACACAGGCAGCAGAGCCTGTTTCCGGTTCAGATTTTGGGCGTCTCGTCTGTGCGAGAAGAATTGCTTTGAGTTGCATCGGGCTCTTTTCCCCTCATCGGCTGGTCCTAAAGGGAAGAATGCGAGCGCGTGGGCCAGCGCGTGATGCGTGTGTGTGTCTTGGCCCAGACTGCGCTCGGACTTGCACCTTTCGCTCGTCACTTTCATCGATCGACATCCAGTCATCATCCCTCCGTCAACGGCATGTCGGCACACTACGTCGGCCAAGTCGCGCCCAACTACATCCACTCCACCATGCAGGCCAACAGCGCAGACGACTCGTTCACCTTCACCGTCGGCAAGCTCGATGCGGGCATGGCGATCCTCATCGGCGACAAGGCGTCGCTCATCGAGTTTCCCTCGCTCCTCCTCCCATCAGGTGTGTCGTCAGGAAGCGTGGTCAACATCCGTGTAATGCGAAACGATCAGCAGGAACGACGCCAGAAGGACGAATTCGATCAACTGCAGGAAGACATCTTGCATACGTTCGGTCAGCAGTCGCCCAAAGCGCCGGCGCTGAGGCTGCGCAATGTGACGCAGACGTCGGTGACGCTGGAATGGGACCGGCTGTCGCTTGCGACTGCGACGCTGCTGTCGCTCGACATCTACAGGAACGGGCAGAGGCTGGCACCCATCCCGAATGCGCTGCACAACACGTCGACCAAGCTGTCCGGTCTCGACGTGAATGCAGAATACACGTTCCACCTCGTCATGAAGACCACCGCGGGCACTCTGTCGTCGCCCGTGATCAAGACGCGTACCCACACCATCAACGACACGTCGGGTATCAGCGTCTGCTTTGGCCATGTGCACGATCGCGAGATGCTCGAAGCGGCCAAAAAGGCGCTCGGCAACATGAAGGCCAAGTGGAGCGACCGCATCCAGATCGACACGACGCACTACATCTGCACGGACCCGAGGAATCCGGGCGACGTCAATGCGCCGCAGGGATCGCAGGGGCAGGGGTATGCCAAGGCGATGCAGCTGAGCATCCCGGCTGTGCTGCCGCACTGGATCTTTGCGTGCCACGACCAGAGAAAGATGGTGGGCATCTCGGCTTTCTACCTGGACCAGGACCCGCCGAATGCCAGCACGGTGCGGCAGAGCATCGACAATGTGCTGGGCAAGCAGGCCGCCTCCGCTTCTGCAGCAGACACTTCGACGACGAGCACCACCGCGTCGCCACCACCGCCGCTCGAGAAGGACGCACAGTCTACGCCCAAAGTCACCCAAGCGGCCGCACAGGACGTGTCGCCCTCCGCAGCACAAGACGTCTCCGAGCAAGCCGCCCCCGCCCCCGAAGCATCCGGCTCCGCACTCGGCCTCGACGTGCAGTCCACACCCGCGCCACCGCCCATCATCACCACGTCCGCCCCGTCCGAAGACGGCGACGCCCCGCCCTCGCCGCCTCAGGTCGTCATCACACCCTCGCCCGAGTCGCAAGACACCACCGCGCCCGCTGACGACGCTGACGCGGCGACACCGAGCGAAGCGCACGCGGAGACGCAGGGAACGCATGCGCACGACCTGGGTGACGAGGAGGATGCAGAGGGCGAGATGGACGATGTCAGTCTGGGCGGGACGAACGCTGAGGACGAGGGGGATGAGGAGAGGAGGGCGTATTAGAGGAGTCGTCGTTGGCAGCACACACAGAGAGAAGTTTGCACACATATCACACGGGCTGCTTTGACGCGATACTGAACGCTGATGAGCGATAAGTCAACTTGAACATGCGAATAGACTAAGCGACCCGGTACAAGGAAGAACGAGACCAGCCTGTAAGGCCACGCGACGCCCAACATCACTCCCACAACCCGCCATCGCCCGCCGCACCCGTCTTGACACCGCCCTTCTCGCGCTTGCCCTTGAACTTGCCCCCCTTGGCACCAGCCTTGTAATAATCGCGCATCTCCTGCTTGGACCACTGTGCGTCCTCCTCCTGCTTCCACTGCTGCATCCGCGCCTCGTGCGTCGTCATAATCCCTGCGTCCTGCATCTTCTGCGTGCGTGACGGCGTGACGCTGCCGGAGCCGGGCATCGACTCTGCGCGCGCGGCGTCCTTGGCGAGCATGCGCTTCTGGCGGCCGAACTGCGTCTTCCAGTCGGTCTTGCTTTCGCGGCGGGTCCATTTGGCGCCGCCGCTGCCCCACGCGGGGATCGGGGGGAGAGGCGTGTCGAGCGAGACGGAGGAGAACGTGTGCTGGTAGTGGCGGTACCAGCAGTAGTTGAGCGTAACCGAGCGACGCCAGCGCTTCGAGACGCCCGAGCAGGCGAGCAGCGTGTCGACGGGGAGCTGGAGGAAGATGTGCTGCGCGATCTCGCTGGTGAGTGAGCGCAGCGGGTCGGTCTTGCTGCTGCGTCTGGAGGAGGTGCTGCGTTTCTTGCCGGCTGCCAGAGTGGTGGTGCGTAGCTTGCTCGAGCCGAGGTGTTTGGAGGAGGACGAGGCGGCGGCGTTGCTATCGGCGTCGCTTTCAAAGTCGGTCGTGTCGGTTTCTACAGCGAGACGCGAGGACGAGTTGGCGCGCGTGGGCGAGGCGGGTCGACTGCGTTCGAGAGGTGTAGCCGTGGCAGTGGCGGGTGTAGATTGCACGTTGACCAGCTCGTCGTCTGTGTCCACTTGCTCCCAGTCATTGAGGCCTTCCTTTGTTGTCTCGCCGGGAGCCTCGTTGGGAGTGCCGCCGAGAGTTGCGTTGGCCAGCCGCGAACTGAGCACGCTTTGTAAGAGGTTCGACATCATTGAAAGAAAAAGGGCTGAGGATGATAATGGTCGCGAGCGAAGGGTGAGGAGAGCAAGAGCAAGAGCAAGTGACTCAGCTGCAGGGTCTCGAGTCTTTGAGGCCCGTCGAGGCACGGGAATGTGGCATTGGGCGTGTGACTGTGACTGTCACTGTGACTGTCACTGTCACTGTCACTGTCACTGTCGCTGTCACTGCGCTTTCGAGTCAGTTTTCTCTGTCGCGTTTCGGCTTTTCTTGGCTCAGTTTTGCGCCTCCACGAAACAGCGTCTGTGCACGCGTGCAGCTGAACAACGTCAGTGTGCTTTTTTCGCACTCGCACCTGCTCACCGCCATCCTCACGCCACTCCGAGGCTCACGTCGAAAAACATGTTCGAGCATCCATCATGACCTTCGAGCATACTCGCTGACGAGCAAGCGACTCGTGGACAATTGGCGAGCAAGATGGCGGCAGCTGTCGAGCTGCACAAGCTCAACGGCGACACCTCGTGGCTGTTGCGTCTGCCAACGTCAAGCGTGGGCAAAGGATACTACAACCTCGTGCTCGATCCATGGTTGGACCCGACCCCGCAGATAGACGGCACGCCGTTGTTCTCGCGCCAAACGCGTATCGAACCGGCAGCCTTTGCGTCGATCGCACAGCTCGACCAGTGGCTGCACACTCGAGCCCAGGGAAACGAGAAGATCGATGCGGTGCTGTTCAGCCACGCGTTCACGGACCACTTGCACCCGGAGACTGTCGGAGATGCCGACTCGATAACAGTGCTGCAGCGCGCGACGATATTCACCACTGCAGACTCGCTCGCTGCGCTGCGAGCGCTCGGTGTGGCACTCGACCGTTCGAACGTAACCAACCTCTCGTCCGTCGCTGCGAAACGAGATGCGGATCAAGACGTGACTCTCCCGCCGGGCATCCGGATCCAGCACCTCCCCGCACGCGACTGGACCCGCAGCCCAGCATGGCCCAAGCTGCACGGCGCCCTGCTCGTCTCCTGCCTCAACACACCCCGCCCCACACACATCCTCTACTCGCCGCACGGCATCACCCGCTCCTCGCTCTCCGCTTTCCTAAAGCCCCGCAGCGCACACGAAAAACGAGTGCTCATCCACAGCTTCGACCGCCAGACGCTCCCACTGCTCGGCGTCGTCGCGTGCGGCTTTCCGAACATCCTCGATCTCGTGCCCGTCTGGCCGCCCGATGTGGTGCTCGCGACGCACGACGAACACAAGCGCGCCGAGGGACTGGTGGGGCGCTTGATCTCACGCAGGGCTTATGCGCTAGACGAGGCGCAGCACATGCTCGAGACGACATGCCCCGATGCGGCGAAGCGGTGCACGCTCCAGCAGCTACAGCCGGGGCAAAGCGTGCGTATCTAGACTGTTCCGTCACTTGTACACCACACACTCATTCCACTCAGACATCGCCAGAATGTCATATAACATCTTGCATGACAGCATCTAACCCGCGCTACGCACGACGAAACGTCCTGCCACTCGCGGTCTTCCTCTCCTTGTCCGCCAGCTCCGGCTTGGCCCTGTTGAGCACCTTCAAAAACTCGGCGACCCTGTGGCGCATCCTGCTGTGCATGTACGCCTTGGAGCACTTGATGTGGTAGTGCAGGTAGTCCCTAAACAGCTGGATGCGCGAGATGGTCGCGGCGCTCACCTCGGCGTTGGCAAAGTGGCGCGGGAACAGCACAAAGGTGACGTAGCCGACGTCGTCGCCGCGGTTGAGGCCGGCGACGCTGCGCACCTCGAGCGGCGGCTCGCGATTCGAGTAGAGCACCTGCGGCGCGTTCTGGATCGACGGCTGGCGGCGCGCGTCGACAAACTCCTGCAGGAACACCTTGCCGAGCACCTTGTCGGTCTCTTCCTTGAACGTGGTGGTGAACACGACCGTGACGCGGTCGGCCGAGGGGATGACGTAGATCGCCTCGTCGTCGCGGTAGTTGATGGGCATGATGTCCATTCCCGTGCTGGGCACGCCTGTGGTGCCGTTCTCGTGCGCTGCGGCCTCGAGCTGCTTCTGCAGCGCAAATGCACGCTCGAACGGCGCCGCCATCGCATTGCGCTTGAGCAGCGAGACGCTCGCGATGAGCGCATCCCGCTCTGCGCCCGCAGCTGGCACCTTGGCATAGTCGAACTCGAGCGTGATGCTGTATTCCGGCTCGACCGTGTCGCGGATCCACGCGCCGTACTCGCGCTTCAGCACGTCGGCCGCCCCCGCCTGCACCAGCTCGGACCAGCACCGGATGTCCATCGATAGCGTCAGCGGCCCCGCCTTGCTCGTCGACTCGAGATGATACGCCACACCGTCAAAGTCGGTAAACGTCTGATCCACCGAGGCGGGTCGTTCGAACTTTTCCGTCAAGACATCGCGGATGATGATGTTTTCGGTGCCGAGCAAGATCATGGTTGAGTAGAGTGCCAGTCGACGCTGCAGCACGGGTGAGGTTGTTGATGCGAGCGTGCGTGCCGGATGGCGACGATGAGATGGAAGAGCGGTCGAGTGAGGCGTGGTTTGAGCGTCGTCGAGTGTCGAAGTGTGTGGAGTTGGCTTGGATGGCAGGCTCGGCTGGATTTCGAGAGCATTTTGCGCTGCTGACCGATTCGCATTTTCGCCGCCGCACCGCCATTTCCATCGGTCTGTGCGTTTGGCGGCCATGCGACACGTCCGATTTCCAGCCAAAATCCTGCGTTGGTCTCTCGCGCGAGTCAACGACACTGTCCACAATGACCTCCTTCCCAAGCAACACCAACTCGAACAGCCTCTCACATTCTCGCAGCAGGATAGACACCAGATCGTAGCAACAGAGAGAGAGAGAGAGAGATGCTGATAGTGCGAGACTGAGCTGATATCATTGCGTGCGTATTCGCGCGATATGCATGTGAGGGTCAATGTGGCATTGTGACCGTCAGTCAAAATCCACCTCGTCGTCTCCCTCATCAAGATCCTCAACATCGCCATCGAGATCCACCGCATCCTCCTCCTCCTGAAACGCCGCCTGACGCTCCGCCTGGCTTCTCGCCGCCTCCGCCGCAGCCGCAGCACGGTTCGCCTCGGCCTCTGCGTCCCGCGCCCTGCGTTCCGCCTCAACGATCTGCCGCTGGTTCAGCTCGGCCTGTGCGTGCCCAGTATGGCCGCCCGCAAAAGCCCCCGCTCCGCTCTCCTCGTCCGCCTCCCCACCGGGAATCCCCGCGTCCTCGACGCCGACGGCAGCGAGGATCCCCGCCTCTGCACCGACAGACAGCGCGGTGTCGGCGGCGGACAGCGCGGCACGCCGTCCGTCGTCCTCCTCGTTGGACAGCTCCTCTTCGCGCATGGTGCGGCGGCGTCCGATCTGGACAATGTACCGTTCACCAAAACGGACCATTTGGTACTTGCCGACCTCGATCGACTCTTCGAGGTCGCTGAGCTGGTCTGCGTCGGCCGAGCTGCCGAGCGGCGGGTAGCCGTGCAGCGCGCGCAGCATGCGTGCGTGTTCGGCGCTGCGTGTGCGTGCGGGAAGGTGGTCCGCGCGGGTAGATTGGCGGACGAGCCGCCGCGAAATGGCCGCCTGGCGTGCGGGCGCAAGTTGCGTGCTCGGCCCAGCATGCGCAGAGGAGGACGTGTCGTGGTGCGTGGGCTCGGGCGACGGCGACCGCGACCACGCCCGTTTCGACGGATGCGACGCGTGCTCCCACAGCGTGGTTATCGGTGGCAGGTAGGACATTATTCTAGAGTGACGGTCGTGGTATCGATGTGATCATTCTTGGTATCGTGCTTCAGTGGCAGTTGGTGGAGCGTAGGAAGCTTCGACGGGCTTGGCTCCAGAATTCAGGGTCCAGTCCAAACGCGCTTGCGGCCTCTGATGTTGACAGTTTCGATCGGGGGATGCACTCGTCGAGCATCGGTGATTGGCGCGCTAAC
>LT795060.1:31846-47068 GCA_900162835.1 Sporisorium reilianum f. sp. reilianum | reverse complement strand
GGGCACGCCGGCGAGTCGGCGCTGGGTCTGATGGTGCCTGGCGCCAGCTTGCCGCTGCTGTCGCCGGCCGGGTTTGAGCTGGGCGGCAAGATGGGCGTGCACGCGTCTGGGCTCGACTCGGGCAGCAACAGCTTCGAGCAGATGCTCAACGAGAGCGCCGACCTCAGCAACGACGCGAGCACGCAGGAGTACCTCAATGGCCTCCTCGCGTCGATCGGCGTCGAGGGGCAGGAGTTCGGCTCGGCTGTCTAGGCGCCTTGAAAAGCTGAGCCAGCTGGCCATGCGAGATCGTCACTCCGCGGCCATTGGCAAAAGCTTTCTATTCTGTCATGGGTATCTTTCGTTTCGTTTCGCTCTCTGCATTTCCCTGTTCTCACTTGCGATAGTTGCTCCCATCTAGCCTCTGGCTCTGCATCCTTGTCGTTCCGTTCTAAAACTGTATCCTTAGCACCGCATGCGTTTCTTGAACTCGATTGCATCTGTTTGTCTCTCTCGCATCTCATCTGCCTGATCGCCTGGTCATCCGCATGAGCCATACGCTGCTGATGTGGCCAAAGGAGGAGGCAATCTACGCGACGCGCCTTCGAGGGTGTGAGTGTGCGCGTTTTGCGGAGGCGACGATTCGGGCGAGAGGGGACTTGTGAGCTTTCTCTGCCGAGAATGCGGGGACAGCGAGCTGCTCTGCGCAATTTCGATGTTTACTCATAAATTTTAATTTGAATTTTAAATTTGTCATTTTTGAATGCAGTTGCAATCCAAAAAAGAGGCAGCAGACGGCGGTGTGGACAAAGGCTGAGTCGACTCTCTTTCTCCGCCCCGCACCCGCACAAACGCACAAACGGGCACTTTTTGGCTGCGTTTCCACACCAACACGATCAACACGCATTCGACGACTGTGGACGTCTCTTTGCTCTTTGCTCTTTGCCTCTCTCAACCAACTTCGCACTCTGTCACATCGCCAAAGCGATCGATCGCATCGCCAAACATCATCATCATCACCATCGCTCGCATCCCGTTCTCGTTTCAATTGCACTCTCTTCTCGCATCTTGGCCTCCTCAAACCACTTCGACAGCACTCGTAGCAGGCTACCAGCAGCTTCGTCGTCTCGATCTTTCTTCTCGTTCTTCCGCATCGCAACTTGCCTCTCACTCTCCTGCATCTTCAACTTGCTCTTCGTGCAACTTCCGGCCTCTGCTACCAGTCATCGACACAACGATATCAACGATCCCGCTCAAAGCCTACTCTCGCCACAGCAACAACAAAAGCAGCTTGGGCGTCGCCCTCTCCATGATGACCAGCCGAGCTCACTAGCCTCCACTCGACCTTTGGGCGACTCGGCCATTCTTTCTCTACAACTGACACAACCCGCTGCTCCGACCTCTCGTCGTCATGGTGTATGCGAGCAGAACACGTTCCGCCCTGTCTCCTGTTCCTCAGAACCACGCGGTCGAGCTCACCGGCAAGTCTGGCCGCTCCAGACTCTCGCTCGCCAACCACGCCTCCTGCTTCATCGAGCTGCCGCTCACCCACGCATCACCATTTGCCTCGATGCATTTGGCGCAGGTCCGCGCAGGTCTCAAGCGCAAGAAGGGCGGCGCTCGCGACCAGCTCGGCAGAGCGAGCCAGAACGCAAAGCACCGCCAAGACGCTTCGGAGAACATTGAGGCTTCTGCACCCGCACCTCGTGCACGCAGGAACAAGTCTTTGAATGTCATCACCTCTCCGCACCTGCCCCGCGACAAACCCTCGTCATCTGCCAGCGAGCTTTCCGACTGGTCTTCCGTCCTCTCTGTTTCGCCCACCACATCTCGAGCCCCCAGTTCGAGAACAGAAGATGCTGTCAACCTCGCCTTACCGCCTCGTCCAAGGATTCAAACCCGACGTTCGAGCCGCAACTCGCTCCACAAGACGCTCGATGGCATGACGCTCGAGGATAGCTTGCCCGCCAGGCTCAGTAGATCCCAGTCTCGCTCCGTCAGCCGCAAGAACAGCAACAACACCGTCGTCGACACCAACCAGCCGTCAGCTTCCCACCGCATCGCTACTTCACGCGCAGCAGCAGCAGCAGCAGCAGCACCCGACTCGGATCCCAGCAGCGAGGCCAGCGTCGACATGGACGATGAGGAAGCAGAGCAGGCACGCCTCATCTCGTCTGCACCCACCTGGCAGCTTCATCGCCTTCGTAGGGACGAGCTCCTTCAGCTTTGCACGTCCGCTGGCGCTTGGGAAGTCGCTCCCACCGATGACGAGCTTGAGCTGCTGACCAAGCAGGATCTCGTCAATCAGATCGTCACCTGTCGATCCAGGTTGGATCACTCTCAGTCTGCTGATCGTCAGGCTTCTTCCTCTTCGCGCCGCAAACCTCGCTCGGCTCGCAACTCTCAACATTTATATGACCAGCGTTCCGATGAGGTGCTGGGAGACCAGGCGGATGAGACGGATGCGCTGTGGATGGGCTCTTCCACTCGAAGAGGTTCGCACCGAGTAGCTCGAGCGTCGTATCGCTCTTCGCCTTCGCATTCGGCAGACGACCGCGAAGCCGACCTCACCGATGCCTCCAACGAGGCGGGCGGAGAGGAGACCGAAGCCGAGCCGCACCATTCGCCCAGCAGCAGCACCAGCCGGCGACACAACGGTCGAGCCTCGCACGCCAGGTCGAAAGCCTACGCAGAAGGCACTCTGCGTCGCATGGACTCTTCCACCTTTGACGACTTTGAACCGTCCAAGGCCAACCAGGCGCCACGTCGGGCGCTGCGCGACAAGGCCACCTTGCGTGGTGCTGCGGCGGGACGTCGTCAGCAACGTCTCGCCAACGCTTCTGAAGCCATGTCTGCGTCCACCTCTTCCTCCATCTTTGGCGGCCGAAGCTCGCGTGCTTCCAACGCATCGCACTCGCCCTTCGTGCACAGGCATCAGCTAAGTGTCTACGTCGCCTCTTCGCCCATCAGGACGCGATCACGCACCGCACGCCTCACCGTAGGGCTGCCGACAAGGCGAAAGGCTGCACTCTTTCCGGCTGCCGATCCCATGGCTACTCCGAAGCTCGGCAACCGTCGACCGCAACGGACCGAGAAGTCGGTCAAGTTCAACGCCGCTCCTCCGAGTCAAGTGGGTGCGCAGGATGAGGACGAGTGGATGGAGGATTTGTCGTCTGGCAGCGAACCGGTCGCCGCGGCTCTGCATCCTGCATCCTTGTCTCTGGCGGAGGACAGCCATGAGCCGGCCTCGCCGCGAAATGCGCCGAACCGTGCCAGCTCACGAAGGGCTTTGCGCACAAGACGATCGACGGCGGATTCAGACGCGAGCCTTACGTCGCATCAACCGCGCAGCCGCAGCGCCTCGTTGGACGCGCCCTCAGCTGACGAGCACCGTGACACGCACATGGTCGAGCAGGACCACGACGCCGATCTGGCTACCGACGACGATGACGACGATGCGCCCACGCCGACCAAGTTCCGCAAGCTTCGCAACGGTAAGCTGCGTCTCGTTGCTGGCTCCTCGAACGGTGCCGGCGAAGCGGACTCGGCTCGTGACGGACAGCAGGACGATATCGATATGGAGAGTGCCTCCGAGTCCGTTGACCGTGCAGGCAGCTTCGATGAGGGCCATCTTGCCGCTTCCAGCCACCGAGGTCGAAACAGAAGCACAGCGTCTCCGGAGAGCGATACTGCCCCTTCTGAAGGCCTGGAAAACAGCATGGTCCAGCCGACGTTTGCCACGCTCTCGCGACTGCGCAAGTCGGAGCTGGAGCAGCTGTGTCTCCACCGTGGCATCCACCTGGACGAAGACGACAAGAAGGCGAATCTGATCAAGAAGCTGCTGGATTGGCACCAGCTCGCTGAGCTCGATGTCGAGAGGGATGTAGACGGGCAGGAGGAGGACGATGCCGACGAGGCGCGATCGGATATCTCCACCGCCACTGCTACGGCTAGAGACGACGAGATCAAGGCTGGTCAGCGCACTCCTACGCGACGACGCAACACGAGAGCCGCCAGCAACACACACGCTGCATCAGCCACGGACAGCGATCAGCCTCTGCTGCTGCGCGCGCGTGGCAAAGTGGTGTCATCTGAAAAGCTGCCGACGCCTCCGCTCACGTCCAACAACGAAGAGGCCAACCCCCCGCAAGCGGGCGACGGTGTCGACGAGCTCAACGGCCTCGATCTGGAGAGCCTCAACCTCACGGACAAGGAGATCCCTCCGTCGAAGCTGGAGAAACTCGAAAAGATCGGCTCGGGCGGGTTCAAGGACGTGTACGTGGGCAAGTATCGCATCTCGAAGACGCGCGTCAACAAGGTGGCCATCGCCGACATCCGCGACCAGCTGACGGAGATGGACATCAAGGAGCTGAGCCTGCTGCGCGACCTGCGGCACGAGAACATTGTGCGCTTCATCGGCGTCAGCATCCCCGAGGATCCGCGCCACGTGCCGTGCATGATTGTCAGCGAGCTGTGTTCGAACGGCGATCTGTTCGACTACATCCGCAACACGGCAGCGCCGAGCGATGCCGAGGTGTTCCGCATCCTGCTCGAGACGGCGCGCGGGCTCGAGTATCTGCACACGCGCACGCCGGCGATCATCCACCGCGACTGCAAGTCGACCAACGTGCTGATCACGCGGCGGCGCACGGCCAAGATCAACGACTTTGGGCTGGCGCGCGTCAAGAACACGTCGCGCTCCATGATGCGCTCGCTGGTGGGCACGGTCAACTGGCAGGCGGTGGAGCTGTGGGTGCCCAAGCCGCAGTACAACGAGAAGGTCGACGTGTGGTCCGCGGGCATGACGTTCTGGGAGGCGCTGCAGTGGCACCAGCCAGAGAAGAAGTATCCGTTCCAAGGGATGAACGAGCACCAGATCTACCAGGACGTCGGGCAGAAGCGCCAGCGGCCGTATACGGGCGCGATTCGTCGCCAGTTTGGCGGCGAGATTGTGGATCTGCTGGACCGGATGTGGGACCAGACGCCTAAGAACCGGCCGACGATGTCCGAGGTGTGTGCGGAGCTGGAGGCGTTGATCCAGCTGAAGAAGGAGGCGGCGGCAGCAGCAGCAGCGGTGGGTGGCGCCTCGACACGCAGCAAAGCGTCGTGACCGCAACGACGACGACATCACTCAAAACAAAACTCGATCAGGCCACAACGGAAGTGGCTTCTATTCTACCCCGTCCCGGACTCTCTTCCCTTTCAGCATCTCTGCCCCGTTCCCCTCTCGCACTTGCATCTGTATCATTCTCCAAACATCGCGCTTTGCACAATCTGAACCGTCGTCGACTCGGACGACAGACAGGCTTGTCGTCGCTGCAGCGTGTGCTCAATAGCGAGGGTCAGAGTCGAGAGCTCGATGAGCAGAGGGAAGGGATTTTCGGCTTGAAGTGTTAGAGCGCGCATTGTCTCGCTGGCCGACACGCCGGCCAAAGAGGGCGGACACGTGTCAAACGCCAGAAAAGTGTTGGTCTTGTCGGACGAGAAGAAGAAAAAAATGAAAGAGAGAGAGAGAAATGTCGTCGTGTCACACACGGTCCACCCTCGAGCTTTGAGTGATGCAACGAGGTTGGCGGTTCTCGCTCGTTTGATTCGCACCACCACATCACTTGGAGCAGACGACTCGTCCTTTCTCGACTAACGGCAACAACAACAGGAGAGCGAATACATATCCGACAACGACGGAGACTCGGGCAGCAAGGTATTCAGCACAACGCCGTCCGGCTGCTTCTCTCCACCCAAAACTTGCTCGCTCTAACCCAGCCACCCAACGGCATTCGAACTCACAGCCACTCGGCTATCACTCAGACACGATGGCGCTCTCCATCTTTGTACCCATTGGCTACGTTGCCACATTGGTGGTGTCGATGCTGGTCTTCTCGCGCATCTACCGACGACGATCTGCGCTCAACCTGGCCAAGTCGTACCAGCCGTGGTTCCCAGAAGGCCACGAGGCACGCGACATCTACCAGACGCTCGTTGCTGCAGACCTGGCTGCACCAGAGGCGGTGCTCAAAGCGGCGCTGCTGAACCGGGCGATGACGGACGTGCGGCGCATCATGCGCATGCGCGACGACAAGCAGGCGCTGGGCACACTGCTGCAGAAGGGATCGATCGGCGACGAGACCATGGCGCGGTTCACGCTGGCCGAAAAAGAGCTCGAGGCCGAGATCCTGGATGTGGTGAGCGAGGCGAATACGTTCCGCGAGGGATGGGGCCAGCTGATCTTCCCGACGGCCAGCGAGATGGTCGCGCACCTCAAGCACAAGGAGGTGTACTATGATATCCAGCGCCAGCGGGCGGCGGAGGTGAAGCGGCTGGAGGACGAGGGCAAGCCGGTGCCCAAGGCGACGGTGGAGCTCCCGCCGCTGGTCACGCCGCCAGGGACCAAGATTGAAATTCAGGGCGCTCCGGGTGGGGGACCGATGCCTCCTCCTGGCGCCGGTGGACCAGGTGGACCTCAAAGTGGACCAGGCATCAGCCTGCCCATGACGGGCACGGGCGCCGACGCGCGAGTGACGCTGCCCAACGGCCAGCAGGTCCACCCGGCGCAACTGGCCGCGCTGATGGAGGGCCCGCTGCCGCCCAACCTGCCCCCACAGCAGGCGGCGATGCTCATGCAGGCGCGTGCGCAGCTCGTGGCGCTGCAGGAGCAGGCCCAGGCTCAGGCTCAGGCGCAGCAGCAGCAGGAGCAGGCTACGGTGGAGGCGGGCGAGTCGACGACAGCCAGCACAGCGGCGACAAAGACGGCTACTGTCGAGGACGGCGAGGATGCGTGAGGGTGATGTAAGCGTTGGCTCAATTTGATGGTGCAAGCTCAGACGGGCGCGTGTTCATATGATCGGCTGGTTGTGCGGACTGCTTCTGGTGTGAGCGATCGAGGTTGCCGTCGTCACACACAATCCATCACGCAACGAGCGCTCCATCCTGCAGCGACGTCGGACGAGCTCTGGGCGCTGCATGCTTGGTGGGGGTGCTGCCGATCGACGCCATTGTTCTGGATTCCACAGACACACGAGGATGGGCAGACAGATGAGTGTGTCGGTGGGGCGGTGTTGGGATGGATCGACCGGCAACCACGGCGAACAGCACACACCGAGCACCGGGAAAGGAAAGGATTTGCAGTGCGTAGGCAACAGCTGTGAGCTGCGCTTCTAGAAAGAGAGAGCGTGTGCTGCTGCTGCTGCTGCTGCTGCTGCTGCTGAGGCGAAAAGACGGCGCTTTTGGATCCAACTGACACGCACCGCACAGCGCGCACGCTAACAGACCAATTTAAGCGCAATTTTTGGACGCACGCACACACGCACACACGCACGCATCCAAAACGCACGCGCATCTCTCTCTCTCTCTCTCTCTCTCTCTCTATTTGCGACTGGCTCGGTGGCTGCGCTTGACGGGGCCCTTTGAGCTTTGAGCTTTGAGCTTTGAGCTTTGAGCTTTGTGAGTTTGAGCTTTTGGAAATGCATCTGAAATTTCGAGGATGGGCGGATTGCTGTTGGGGATGATTGCATTGCATTGCGCCCTTTTGACCTTTCATCGTTCCGTCATTACAACCACCATCCTCTTCAGTCGATACAGCAAAGGCGACGACAACCGACCCCACTCGCTCGCTGCCTCATTTGGCAGCCGCAGCCGCCGTCGCCGACTTGATCTCGTCCCAAACTCGACCGGCTTCTCACCGACCTTGCTCCTCGTTTTCGAGCGCATTCCCACCACCGTCTTTCTCACCCACCACTCGAACTCTCACCGGCATCTCTCGCTCTCTCTCTCCCCCCATCTGCTTTGCTGCTGTCACGCGCTGATGCATCATCTGCGCAACTACGCTGCCACTGCCTTCCTCAACGCATCCATGGCATCCGCCATCTCCTCACCACCACACCATCCTAACCGCAGCTGCTGCTAAAGCCTTTTGTTCGCGCCATGGCCTCAACGTCGGCTGCCGCGCTCGGCCCTCACGCAAATGCGCGCGTCTCCCAGCCACGCTTAGCATACCGTTCTTCTTCCGACGACCAGGCGCCCAGCACCGGCGACGATTCGGACGATCCCCCTTCCTTTTTCGTTCGTGCGCTCTACGATTTTGAATCGAACGACGCCAGCTCGCTCTCCTTCAACAAAGGCGCGCTCATCGAGGTGCTCACCCAGCTCGAGTCCGGCTGGTGGGATGGATTGCTCGATAACCATGTTCGTGGCTGGTTCCCTTCCAACTACGTCGAGCCCATCTCGGATCAGGAGGCCGAAGTCGAGCTCATAGCCCGCGCACAGCTGCACGCCCAGTACAGCCTCGGCTTGTCGTCGCAGTCTTCCATCGAGTCCGACTCGTTCTCGCGACTCGGCTTCGGTGCTGGCTTCGACGGGCTGCAGGCGCTCATCAAGGGCGACGAGATCGGCAACAGCGACGCCTTCAGCCAGCTTGCCGAGGCTGCCATGCTCGATCCGAGCAGACGCATGTTCGACCCAGCCAGCCCGCAACTAGCACAGACGTCCGGTCAGCACGCCGCCAATACATCGCCATACCGACGCACCACCTCCTCGGCGGCAAACACCGGTTCCGCAACTCTGGATTCTGGCATCCCCGCTTATCCGCGCACCGCAGACGCGCGCAACCAGTCGACAGCTGCTTCCGCCTCGGAGCAGCACCTCCTCGCCTTGGAGCGCGATCGCGCAAGAGCCGCGTCCGTCTCCAACCCTGTCCAGGCTTCGTCGCGAGCGTCGCCGTCCTTGGCAGCTGCAGCAGCTGCGGCGGCTGCCCGACCAAGAGCAGCTACGGGCACCCAGGCCTCGTCGAGCAGGCTGCAACCGCAACCCATGATCCGCACCTCGTCGTCCGGCCAAAACAGCTCGGCCGACTCACGCAAAGACTACTACGACCCCAACCACCTCGGTCCGGACAACAGCAGGTCCAACTCGCAAAGCACCAGCGGAGAGTCGCAACCCTCCTCGGCCAACAGCAGCAACACGGCCATCTTCCACAATGGCACTGCGCCTGTCAGGGCTCCAAGCGCCAACACGGCCGATTGCATGCCGAACCCGACCAGCGTGCCCAAGCCTTGGAAGTTGCGGCTGACGGACGACGAAAAGTACTTTTTCTACGTTCATCGCGTTACGCACGAGATTCGATGGAACTATGCGGATGCAAAGACCAAGCTCACCATCCTCTCGAATGTCACGCCCCGCAGTCGCTCGCCCCGGCATTCGACTGTTCCGGCTGCAGCGGCGGGGGCGGTCGAGCAGGGCAGAGCGGCGTCGAATCTCGGAGTGGGACTCAATGTTACGCAGGGCATCTCGGCGCTTCATCTCGATTCGGACGACTCGGATCTGGACGGCGATATGGATCCTGTATTGCCAGGCAAGCCGTCCAAGATGTTTCCCTCCGACAACGGCAATCGAGCCGGCAGTGCGTCGACGAACATCGCTGCATTCGCTCACCATCCCGTCCTCTCGCCGCCCAAGATCTCGCCGCCGACGCTGCTGTACGAGGAGACGGCGGCGTACGAGCTGCAAAAGTCGCTCGCACCAGCGTCGGTACTGCCGGTCAGCTTGCTCGTCCGACGCGCCAACGAGGTGATTCGACAGCTGGCGGCGATTGCCACGGAGCAAATCGGCACCAATGGTCTGGCCGAGTCCGATGCTTCGCCCTGCAGCCCTACCGATGACGGTGTCTATCTGCCCAGGCTGGCTCACGCTACAGCTGATGTGGTGGCAGCGATCCGGGAGGTGCTCTATGCCACTGGCTCGCTTTCGCTGTCCAGCAGCGATCTGGCGTCCATCTCGAAACTCGTTGCTGCCAAAGTCTCTCACACGGATGGCCCCAAACCTCTGTCGGAAAGTGCAGCTGCCTCAAAAGGGGTTAACCTCGATCTGTACTCGAACGTGCTCCACACGCTGTACACTTCGACGCACGGTGCCGACGCCGGCACGCTCAACCTACTTGGCGTCAACCCCAAGGACTCGCTCGCGCCCACGCCACCGGCTCTGCACCCCATCGGACGCAAACTCAACGCGGTCGTGTCCAAGCTCGTGCTCTCTTCGCGTCAAGTGATCGACCACACTGTCACGCTGGCTTCCTCGCCCACCTCGGGCATGGAGAGCACCATGACCGATCTCGACGCCGACGTGTTTTCGAAGCTCTACAAGTGCCGGCATCGACTGCGCGAGGATGCGCTCGAGCTCATGCGCACGCTCCAGAGCTTGAGCTCGGAGGCGGAAAAGTCGAGGAGCACCGCGCTCGGCGCACCGCACAGTCGAGGCTGGCTGCGCAGGGTCGAGGCGAGTGTGGAGAGCGACATGGGTCTCAATGGTGTCGGGCCGACGTCGTTTGGCAGCGGGATGGCTGCGGGGTGGTTGGGCAACGGGTTCGTGCTGCCGTCCAAGTACGAGACTGCCTTGATCAAGGCCGAGAGCAAGGGCGCGAGGAGCAATCCGTTTGATCAGCGCAGGGACACGGAGTCGGCCGTGGTGCGCGGGTTGCTGACGCTGCGACGTATTCCTGAGAAGCGGTTGGACCAGGGGATGGTCGGACAGTTGCAGCAGGCTCTTGCGCAGCTCGAGGCTGCATCCAAGGCCGGTGGCGCTAGCGCTACTCGGTCTGCATCGTCGATCCTGGCCCGATTCGGTGTGCTGGAGAGCTTGATCGAGAGCATCGATCTGGCCTCAGGTCTCGACGTCGACGGCCCCAACGCCAAAGAAACCAGGTCGTCGCCCATCAACGAACGCAGCGCCGCCAATGCGACCAAGGCGCGCGGCCTGATGCGACGCTTCGTCGTGCTCAAGCAGGTCGCGTACGATGCATCGTGCTCGCTCCTCCTCGCTGTGCAGGAGCACGACAGCAGCTCTGCATCTGTCGGCAACGGTGCCAGCGTCATAGCAAAGCACAGCGTCAAGCTGGCCAAGCTGTCTTGTGCCGTCGTCAAGACACTCGAAGAGCTCGCCAAGGTGGGCGAAGAGCAGCTCAAGGATGCGTCGCCTTTCCTCGGCGCGCGGGCCTCGGTGTACGGTTCGGAGGACGGCATCAACCTGCCTTCCACCGGCGTGTTTTCGCGCAAGGGCAACAGCACCAGCAACGGTCTGCACGAGGAGGTCGAGGAGATGGCGCGCTACGGCAGGGGCGACGACGGCGAGCCGGACGGAGAGGCCGAGTTCATGTACTTGGGACCGGGCATTGCGGTGCCCAACGGGCCGAGGGCGAGGTCGGGCAGTCGCGCGACTTCGGGCTCGACGACCACCAACTCTCCCGTCACCAGCTTGGCTCCCGGTCGCATCGGTTCGACGTCGTATGCCTCGAGCAGCTACCGCCAGCGCTCGACTTCGGTCACGACGGGCGGGTCGGTGCGCTCGATGCAGTCGTACACGGATGGGTCGAGCCGCATCCTCAGCCGCCGAGGTACGCTGGTGGACGGGCATGCGCCGGGGAGCATCGACGAGGATGGCGAGTCGATCCGCACGGGCAGCGGCAAGCTGCGCCGGCTGCTGGGCGACGAGGCCCCGCTTGCGACCACGTTGACGCACGACAGCGAGCACAGTGTCGGCACCACCAACACGGCGCTGTCGTCGCTGACGCGACGCAAGGAGGACGAGGTGCCGTGGTTCCTGCTGCCGGACTATATGGGCGACGACATTGTGATTGCGCAGGACGGCTCCGTGAAAGGCGCGACGCTCGAGGCGCTGCTGGCGCGGCTGACGATGCACAACTCGTTTGACGCGTCGTTCAACAACACGTTTCTCATGACGTACCGCTCGTTTACCACGACGCAGACGCTGCTCGACCTGCTGGCGCAGCGCTTCCGCATCCTGCCGCCCGAGGGGCTGAGCGACGACGAGCTGGCGCTGTGGACCGAGAAGAAGCAGATCCCCATCCGGCTGCGCGTGTTTAACGTGCTCAAGATGTGGCTCGAGATGCACTTTTACGAGGGCGAGGACGAGCGGTACCTGGACCAGGTGCGGCGGTTTGCGGTCGAGGAGATGGGCGAGGCGGCGTCGATGAAGGCGCCGTCGCAGCACCTGCAGCGGCTGGTGGAGCGGCGCCAGGGTGAGGGCGAGCAGATGATCCGCAAGATGGTGCTGCCCAACTCGGCGCCGGCTCCGATCCTGCCCAAGAACCTCAAGAAGCTCAAGTTCCTCGAGATTGACCCGCTCGAGCTGGCGAGGCAGCTGACGCTGCTCGAGTCGCGCCTGTACAACAAGGTGAAGCCCGCCGAGTGCTTGGGGTTGAAGTGGACCAAGCCGGGCAACGACGTGCACGCCAAGGGGATCATGGAGAGCATCAACACGCACAACCGCATCTCGGCGTGGGTGGCCGAGACGATCCTGCAGCAGGAGGACCTCAAGAAGCGCGCGGCGCTCATCAAGCATTTCATCAGCATTGCGGATCGGTGTCGGGCGCTCAACAACTTTTCGGGCATGTGGGCGATCGTGTCGGCGCTGTCGACGGCGCCGGTGCATCGGCTGCGGCGCACGTGGGATGCCGTGTCGCAGAAGCACGTGCTGGTGTTCGAGTCGCTCGAGACGCTCATGTCGGCCTCGCGCAACTGGGCCAACTACCGCGAGACGATCCACAAGCTCAACCCGCCGTGCGTGCCCTTCCTCGGGCGCTACCTCGGCGACCTGACGTTTATCGAAGACGGCAACCGCGACCGGCTCAAGGAGAACGACGCACTGATCAATTTCGGCAAACGCCAAAAGACCGCCGAGGTGATTAGGGAGATTACGATCCACCAGAGCACGCCGTACAACCTCGCGCCCGTGCCGGCGCTGGAGAAGTTTATCGAGGCGAATTTGGTAGATGCACGGTCCGCCGACGAGCTGTACGACCAGAGTCTGGTGCTGGAGCCGAGGGAGAGGGAGGACGAAAAGATCGCGCGGCTGTTGCAGGAGAGCGGGTTCTTGTGAGCGAGACGAGGAGCGGAATGGAAGTGGTTCGATGTGTGTGTTGGATTGTGCGAGGAGTGTGTGTTGAACGGGATGCGTGCTGAGACGTGTTTGGCGGGGTTGTGACACGGGCGGTGGTGATGCAGGCAGTGGGGTGTGCACAGGCAGATTGACGCACAGCAGAGAGAAAGAGAGAGGTGCACGACGAGTGCGACACCTGGCTTGCACTGCACCGCACAGCATTCTGAGATGCCACGATGAGGATGCGACCGAATCGCTAGCTGAGCTGAGCTGAGCTGAGCTTGAGCCGTCACTGATCGCACTCTGACCGTACACAAGATGAGAGATGCCAGGCAGAGCGAGAAAGAGAGAAAGGGAGAAAGGGAGAGATGCAAGATACGCAAGAGATGCTAGAGATGCCAAAGATGCAAGAGATGCCAAGGATACGCAAGATAGAGAAAGAGCCAAAGAGAGATATTAGAAATCCAAGAGAGACCGACATGCCACGCACTACCCGCCCCGCCTCCTGCTCGCAGCACCACGATTGATCGCCTCGGCCTGCTGCGTCGACGGGAACGCGATATCCCAGTAGCCCTCGGGTGTTGTGGCGCGCGCAAACGTCGTGCGGTGGCGGCTGCACGCCTGGCGCGACACGTCGCCCTCTCCGGGAGCGTTGGCAGAGGTGGTGCTGTTGAGGTGCGCGTAGAAGAGCGCACAGTCGGGGCAGGCGGAGGCGTGCATCGTGCGGCGTGCGTGCGCGTTGCGGATCGGCGTGTCGTCGACGTATGCTGCTTCTCGCGTGTGCGGTGCTGGGCGAGTCGCGGTGGCGGTAGAGTTTGGCGCGGCGCGGTGCGTGGTAGTGTTTGTGAGATTGGAGGAGGAGGGCCGGGTGGTGGTGGCAGGAGGGTTGGGATGTGGGTCGATGGGTGGACTGTGGTTGTGGTCGGTAGTGCTGCGAGAGTGGGACGCGGATGCGTTGATCGCTGGCTTGGCTGAAGCGTCGCTTGTTGTAGCAGCAGCGTGGACGGTCGTACCAGCAACGTCAGCTCGACCCCGCTGCAGCCAAAGCGACGCATCCACACCACCACCGTCATCTCCACTACCCTCCCTCCCTTTCCCCTTCAAACCACCACCACCATGCGACGCAAGCACCACAGGGAGCGTCATCTCGCTCTGCTCGTCCCCCAGCTCCCCCTCGACCTCCCCCTCAGGCGGCAACACGCCCGCATCGGCCCACACCCTTTTCGCGCCTGCATCGAGCTTCCTCACGATCCTCTCCATCTCTCCCCCACCGTCCTCGCGCGCGGTGGTGGTTGCATCGCGACGACGGGAGCGCCGGCGTTCGCGCTTGGCGAGCGAGTCGAGCCACCACGCCTTGAACACCCTCCATGCGTCCCTTTCGCGCTGGTGCTGCGCGATCTGCACGCGCAGTGACGAGAGTTCACTTGAGAAAGCGATGCACTTTGGGCACGGTGACGAGGCGGCTGGCGTGGGGGCGCGTTGGGCAGGTGCCGAGAGCTCGGTGAGTGCCGGCCGCGAAGGGAGGTGCTGCAGCGTCGCCTCGATGCGCGCCGTAGACGCGTGCAGCGAGGCGAGCGTCTGCTCGAGGTGTGTGCGCAGCAGCGCTGTGTCGACCTCCGCCGCTCGACGCGAAGCTCCGATGCCGCCAGCGTCAACATCGACACTCGAACTCGACGTCGCATCGACACTGCCGTGAGAGCCGCCGCCAGCACCGTCGCTCGTGCCCGTGCGCTTGCGTTTGAGCGTGTTACTCATCGGATCGCTTGGTCGGTGATGTTGGTGTGTGAGGATCGAGTGGTGGGGGAAGGGGAGCAAAAAGTCGGCGCGAAACCTCCACACCAACACGGCGGCGCCCGTGGGGAGCGTCAACCTGGCACCGTCGCTGTGTTGCGTGCGGCCCTCACGCACCGCCGCAACGCCTTGCCGTCCCAAACACCCTCACTCGCTCGCGCACACAAAGTGATTCAAGAAAAACCGGCTTGCATTGCATCCCCGCCTCGCTCACTCGGCCCATCCCATGCCATCGACAATCTTCATCGCCAACGCCCTCGCCATAAACTGCTCCCTGGCCAACATCCGCGTCTGCTTCAAGAACCTTTCCAAATCGATCCGCTCCGCATTCAGCGCCCGCCCCAAATGGTACAGCGTATCCTCGATCGCATTGTCCTCCGCGACCAAATCCACCAGCTGGCCGCCGACAATGCTCGTCGCCAGCACCAGGCTGTCCGGGTCGGGCTGCTCCCTCGCGTGCAGCGCGTCGACCGTGCGCGTGATCTCGCCCACGCACGCATGCAGCCGGTCGCCCGTGGTCTGGCACACGTCGCGCACCGCTTTGAGGCGCGCGTGCTCGTCGTCGAT
>LT795059.1:879762-987581 GCA_900162835.1 Sporisorium reilianum f. sp. reilianum | reverse complement strand
GGTATGCTGCAACATGAAATGAGGAGGAGAAGGTATCAAAAAGTCAAAGCTAATTTTCAGCCAATCCTTTGGTGGGACAGTCCCTTTCTGTTTCGATATTCTGAAAGCTATGCTGAAGAGCTTTCCAACGATACCACACAATCATACCTTCGCTCATCAAAGGGCTGAGTAAAAGGGGATGAACAAAGGGACATGGTATGATCATGCTGAAATTCGTGATATGTGGGGCAATTTTGAATGCGATTGTAAATAAATTGAAAAAAGGGCCAAAAAAAAGTGGCCGGAAATATCTTGTTTGCTGGTCACTGGCAGAACCCAGCTTGCGGGTGCAGTGATGAAGCGAGACAGTGTTGACGTCTTTCCTCAGCGGCGACCTTGCTCTGAAATGTCGGCAAGGCAAACGACGGTTGTCAAAGAAGCGCATGAGGGGAGAAGCCGCGGCGATACGCGTCTCTTCGAAACGCCTGGCTCTTTGTCACCGCCGAGCAGGTTGCCACAGCTGCCATCCCATTCCAGCAGCCGCAAACAGAGCCCTCGTCTACATGGACAGCGTCGACCCAGGTGCAGCGTCGTAGTCCCGCAAGAACCCAAACAGAATGTCCGAGTTGGTGTTGGCGTCGCTTGTGCCGCCCACTCCTCCGCCAGACGTCGACTCGAACTGGTCAAACGACGCTAGGATGCTTTCAAAGTCGATCTCGTACGGCGGTGTGACTCCGAGCATTGATTGATCGACGGTCTGCGTGCGGTTCAATGCGCTCGTCGCCCCCGCTGTGAAAGTCGAAACGCTTGGCATCGTCGCCGTCATGCTCGGTGGATTCGCTCCAAGCGCATTCGCCTCGTTGTTGTTGCTATCGTGAACCAAAGGCGGCGTATCGTCCTGATGCATCGGCGAAAGCCCACCCTGTCCGCCGCCACCGTCGTCCTGCAGCAGCTCCAGAATGCCTGCGCGCTCGGCCATGTTTCGGATGACACTCTTGGCCTTGACCACGCCCGGATTCGGATCCTGATTCTCCTCAAAGTCCTGCAGACACTGTCGCAGCGCTTTCAGCTCGTAGCGCCGACTCGAAGCCGCTGCCGTGCTCGACGCCGCGTCGCCCTGCTGCAGCTGTGCTGCCACGCGCACGTGGATGCCGGCCGCGCAGAAATTGATGTACGAGATGAGTTGCGGAGCGCCCTTCATGCTGACCGTCTGGCGGTACAGATTCATGAGGCTCGAGATGCTCGAGGCGGCGTCGACGCATGCCTTCCACGCGGACCGGCCCGTGGTTGCATCGTCGCTGCGAAGGTGGCCATGCGGTAAAAAGGGGCGGTTGAGCAGGATCGTCAGTGCATGGTAGAGCGCATGCAGCGAGATGAGGTTCGGCGGGCAGGTGCGCGATCGCTGTGCACCA
This sequence comes from Sporisorium reilianum f. sp. reilianum, assembly GCA_900162835.1. Classification (NCBI taxonomy): domain Eukaryota; kingdom Fungi; phylum Basidiomycota; class Ustilaginomycetes; order Ustilaginales; family Ustilaginaceae; genus Sporisorium; species Sporisorium reilianum. Next base: position 986,190 of record LT795059.1, on the reverse strand, counting down.
CCCGCTGCCAGACTCGAGTCGATGCTCAGATGCGCAGCAAGCGAGGTGCGCCACGCTGCCAGCTCGCGGCGCATCTCGATCAGCTGCGCTGTCCGGGTCCCGCTGTCGATCGAGTAGAACACCTGGATGATCTTCTCCATGATCACCGTGAGCCGGCACAGCTCTGCAAACGTCGACACGCTGTAGATCGGTCCCGTATACCCGCTGGGCATCAACGCCACATTGTGCGCGTCGCCCTCGGCGTCGCTGTGCGGACGGTGGTAGGCGACGGGCGTCCAGAACTCGGTCTCCTCGAAATGGTCGTGGAACTCGATGGGCACGTACAGGTTGCGGCGCTCGATGCTCGCCTGGCGGCCCTGGTAGAGCGAGTGGATCTTGTCGATCACAAACGCGGCCCACACGACACGACGGCGCAGCTCGAGCTCCTCGATCGCCATGTTGCCCGACGCGACCAGCTCGATGCTGTCCTCGTTCATGCCCAGGTCGAGCGCCATGCGGAACGCCAACCCTGAATGCAGCCAGGCGGCGCTCTCACTACCACGTGCGTAGTGTGTGCATGCGAGCAGCAGCAGCGCCTGCACCGTGGTGATGCGGCTCTTGATCAGTGCTTCCGGCAGCAGCTGCTGCACGCGCTCGAGGAACTGCAGCCCGGCCGTGGACGGGTCGTTGACGTCCGAACGCACCTGGTCGATTCGATCGGAAAACTTGGCCGCGCCGAACAGGATCGCATGGAACAACAGCTTGGAGAAGTACTTGGCTTTGCCCGCAGGCGCAGCCATGTCGCGCATGAACAGCGGCCGATACGTCACCAGGTACGCATGGTGCTGCCGGTTCCAGTGCAGGTTGAGCAGGTGGATCGCCAGCTCGGGCTCGACGCCATCGAAGTCCATCTTGCCCGCGACCACGTTCATCACCTCCTGCTGCCGCTCCCGCGCCGCCAGACTCGTCAGCCGGTCCGTCAGCAGCGCTGGATCCAGCGAGACGTGCTGCTGTCGATTTGCGTTCACACCGCCACCGTTGCTGGTGGTGGAGGCGCCGTCGTTGCGCAGGCCCCCGGGAGCCACAGCGCCATCCGCGCGGTGGTCGGCGGTGAGGACTTCAGCAGCACTGAACGAGGCGCTCGTGGGGCCGTGGTAGCGCGACTCGCCGCGGTTGTTGACGCGCAGGTTCGACATGACGGTGCGCGGCGGCGCATGCTGGCCAGGCGAGGCGGTCGAGGGTGTGCAGCTGGACGCATGTCCGACCGCGTGTCTGGGGTGACCCAGGTCGGCGATGATGCTCGCCACAGCGGAGGACGTGGGCGAGCTTGGAGCAGGTGTCGAGTGGTGCGAGTGGTGCGTCGCTGCTGGGGCTGCGGGCCTTGCATCCGACACGCGGGCTGCTGTTGTAGATGGCACATGGGGAGCATGGCTGAACGACACCTCGTCGTCCGATCCATCCGACAGCGTGTACGAGCTGGTCGCGCCTACGCCATTCGAGCCCCGATGCGCTCCTCGTGCCCCCGCACCGCTCTGACTCGGCGGCGACAAAGCCCCATTCTCCCTCGATGTCGAAGAAGACCGTCGATGTACATTCGCCAGCTGATCCTCGAGCTGACGGATCCGATCTCGTGCCTGATGCAGTGCCGGCTCGGCAGAGTTGCCGCTCGACTGTCGACTGGATCGATCCTGGAAATGGCACGTGGGCGCCCTGCCGTGCTGCTGACACTTGTCACACGGCTGCTCGCCGTTGCAGCGGATCTACTCGTGCCCGGACGGAAGCGGAAGTAGAGCAACGATGAGTCAGTGTCCAATGGATAACAGCGTCATTCGATTGCGGACTCACCTTTCGACGACGGCAAAAGTCGCAAGCGGTCGAGACAGCCGGTTGGCGGCGTGGTGATGGTCCGGACGACGCGTCCGAAGGCCTGACGCGGCGTGCGGGCACGAGCAAGGCGTTTTTGCGCGCCGGTCCGTACAACCTCATGGTAGGAGATAGCGGAGGCAAACAAGGATGGAACAGGACGCGAAGAAGTGGGATGCAGAAAGCGGAGGATGCAAGGTGGGCTGTGGTCCGCGTTGACGGATGGTGGGGAACGCATGCACAAACAGAACAATGGCTCCGTCTCCCACCCATCGACGGACGGAGCTGCGTTTGCCATCGTCAGCAGCAAAACATCCTCAAGACGACCTCGGTAAAACTTTCAATGTCCGCCAAACTCGACAGACGGTAGCTGAGGTGTGTGTATCGTACGAGACGCGGAGCGACGGAGTCAAATCGACGCGGAGCGACGGAGAGACGGAGCTGTCAACTAGGACACTTCCGGTGATGGCGGTCATAGAGGATAGCTTATGGCTCGTAAGGCGCTCTGTTTGCTCTTTCACTGCGTCTTCTAGCACTTTCTCATGAGAGCGTTCCGAGTGCTCGTCATGATGCTTCCGCCGGCTTCATGGTCCGGAAGCTGTGCTCGATGCAAAGTATATATGATAGAGCCTCGATCCAGTCTGTGGCCGGTGGCGCTCCCCACGCCTTCAGTCGGTTTCAAGAAACCAGCTCGCACCACACGACTCAGTCAAGATGCTCCTCCAACCAACCTCGAGCCGCCACTTTGAGGACTTTCGCCATGTCGAGCCCAAGATTCTCTCGGCCCCGTCCTCCTCTTCCACTCCAACCCCGCGCAGCAAGGCGCCCTACTTTGAGCGCCGCACGCTGCCGCTCACGATCATGAGGGCCGGCACATCGAAAGGACTCTTCATCAAGTCTTCTTCCCTCCCAGCCTCCCGCTCGACCTGGCAGCACATCCTGCCCTCGATCATGGGCAGCCCAGACCCGTTCGCACGCCAACTCGACGGGCTGGGCGGTGGCACTTCGACGACCTCCAAGATCGCCGTCGTGTCCGTCAGTGCTACACCCGAAGTCGCTGACGTCGACTACCTGTTCGTCCAGTGTCCCGTCGAGGGCGAGGTGCTGGACTTTACGGGCAACTGCGGCAACATCCTCAGCGGTGTCGGGCCGTATGCGTTCGAAGAGGGTCTCATCCCCGCTCGCGTCCTCGCTCCCCTCAAAGCGTTCGCCGCGTCCAATTCGGGTCGAGAGGAAAAGGTGGCGCTGACGCTGCGCTGTCTCAACAACAACCAGCTGATCCGCTCGACATTCGCCGTGCGCAACGGCAAGCCGGTCGAGTTTGGCGATGTCAAGATCGACGGTGTCGCGGGGACCGGCTCGCCGATCCAGCTCGACTTCCTCGACCCGGCCAGCAGCATGTGCTCTTCGCTCTGCCCTACCGGCAACCCGATCGATCTGCTGCATGTCGAGGGCGAAGACCTGCCCATCGAAGTGTCGTGCGTCGATGCCGCCAACCCGTTTGTGTTTGTGCGTCTGTCGGACATTGACGACTCGCTCACGGGCAGCGAGCCTGCGTCCGCGCTCGCGCGCCACGCGGATCGAGTCGAGCGCATCCGCCAAGCCGCTGCGGTGCTCATGAAGCTCGCACCCACCACCGCAGCCGCAGCGCTGACGAGAGGCACACCCAAGATCTGCCTCCTCGCACCCCCCGCCGGCGACACGCACATCACCGTGCGCTCGTTCAGCATGGGCAACCCGCACCCGGCACTGCAGCTCTCCGGCGCCGTCTGTTTGGCTGCGGCGTGCTACATCCCCAACAGCATCGCCAACCAGATCCTGCTGCAGGACGGCGCGCGGAGGATCATGCCCGAAAAGCTGAAGATTGCGCACGCGTGCGGGATGATCGAGGCAACCGCGGATGTGGAGATGGATGCGGCCAAGGAGGTGGGTGTGCATGTGCGCAGCACGAGCCTGTTCAGGACCGCCAGGAGGCTCGCGTGTGCCGAGGCGTATTACCTTGCACCGACGCAGTAGAGACGATGCCGCTGTTTTGTACGTATGAATCTCAAGCTCGAAATGCCTATGAACATCCGTTGTGATTCTCTTGTCTGTGTGTAGCCGTGAGCCGCAGCACTCGCCCTCTCCCCGGCTGCAGTCGCAATGGACGCGCAGACGAGGTTACCTCTGCCTTCAAGACAGGGACGGGTATCGACACCATCTGCATGGCCGCGAAGCAAGTCAAAGGAGCATTCGGTTTGCCATGCTACCGACTTCGACAAGGTTTCATTCGCAACCATCCGCAATCGTCAGCTTTAGTCAAACGACCCTCTCGCACTCATAGAGTAACTTCAACTTCAAGATAAAACGCAGTCCACTCATTGGTGCTTTCGAAGGGAGCAACTCCAATGCTACAGAAGAAGCCAAATCAAAGAGTCTGCGGCGGATTCAACCAGCCAATGACAGTCTCGTAAGCCGTAAACGCAATGCCACCGCTGAAGATCAGCCTAGTCAGCCTCAGCGTAGTCCCCTTCCACAAGCTCTTGACGCCCTCCCTCTTGACGATATCCACGCCGCACGCGAGGATGCTGGGTCTCTGCTTCACCGCTGCACCGCTCGGCGACTGTTGCAGACGCGTCTTGACCACGTCGAACGGCATGGTGAGGTAGACAGTGATCAGGCCCGCGCCTGCACCTGAGGCAAACGTGGCGGCGGTGGATTTGCCGTACCCTGCCTGCGTCTGCACCGACTTGAGCACCGAGTACGACGTGAGGCGCACTGCAGAGTTGGCGCCCTGTCGCAGCACCGTCGCTCCCAAGCCGCGGTAGAGACCGGCGATGCCTTCAGCGCCGACGATCTTCTGGACGGCATCGATGGGGCCGCTGAACTTGCGCAGGTGCGCCGGCTGCAGCGAGTCCTGGATCATGCGCGTCTTGACTGCTTCGGACGGCGTCACCGCCAGCATCGCCTCTGCAGACCCCGCCAGGAAGCCGGCCAGGATCGACCGACCCATGCCCAGCTTCTCCTTGCCGCCCTCTGCGCTGGGTTTGGGTCGCAGCAGGTTCTGGATCGTGTCGTACGTCAAGAAGCGCACGCCCGCTTTGGCCGAGTTGCCCGTCACCATCGCGCCTGCTCCACGAAAAAAGCCAGTGATGCTGTGCGCCTTCCATGTGTCGCGCACGATCTGCATGGCCGATGCACCTGCGCGTGGCACTGCGACTGCAGAAGCTGGAGCAGCTGCAATGTTGAGCTTGTGCGCCGGCAGCGCGCCGTACGAGATGTAGCGCACCGAGCCCGGCATGCTCTTCGTCTTTGCGAGCGCATCAGCAGAAACAGTTGCGGCAGTGCTGGCGCTAGCAGCCGCATTCGAAGCCAGCTGCGCCTGCGTCTTGACAAACTCGGTCGGGTAGGTGAGGAAGCCCTCGACTGCGCCAGCGATCGTACCGGCCAGCAGCGAGTGCAGCGGTGAAGGCGAGGCGCGCTTTTCTGTCGTCGACATTCTTGATGTTGCGGTCTATCAGCAAAACTGTTTCTTTGATGCTGGATGCTGTCGGTTCTCGTGAAGATGGTCTGTGATGGTCTTATATATGGTTCCAAGGCTTTGACGGCCCTTTTCTTCCCGTCGCAAGTGCCAACACGAACGGAATCTTCCCAGAAAGTTCGTGGAGAGCTCCGTTTCTGATGACAGAGCCATCGACGCAGAACACTCTATCCAGAATCATCCTGGTTGCTTGCCCGAGGCGGTCAGAACGGAACAAACAAAGTTTGTACCTTGGTGGAGGCGGTCTATGCCGATGTCGCCGGTCGTTGGCTGGCGGACAACGGCCTGAAACGGAGATGCAAGTGGAGACGGAGAGGCAAACGGAGACGGACGAGGGCTCCGTCTGCGTGGTCGTTCGAACGGAGTGATGCTTCGTTTTGTGGCGCGGCGGGCCAACTCTCGCTGACTCCAGGACAATGACTGTGGGGCTCCGCTGCCAAAACTTTGTCTGCATGCCTCGAGTTGGCTCTCCCCACAACAAACGCTTTGCCTCTGCTGCCGCTTTTGCCGTGGTTCGGTGTGTCCAAGTCCCGAAAGGGCAAGTGACCGCTCGACTGTGCCCGCGCCGTGCCTTGCCTTTGTACCACGAAGAGCTTTTCCTGCTGCTGCATCGCTCCTTCGCTTGCAACCACATCGACGGAGCAAGATCCACGCCCGGCCATGTGGTCTCGACACGGACGCAGGAACACCAGACTAAAACGGCCATCCTGCTCCGTGTATGACATGGCTTGCCCTTTGAGGCTCGAGAGGGTATAAGACCTGGGGAAGAACGAGTGTGGGGCCCCCCCTTTTCTCATCATCATCATCCAGACATCTTCTCCCACAACTGTCTAGCAACAAACGACAACATGACTCCAACCACAGGCGGCGGCAAGCGCTGGGTGCCCTCCAAGCTGCGACACGTGCACGAAGTGCCCTCGCAGGCGCTCAACTGGCGGCTTCTGCTCGCCGTGCTGTCGATGGGCCTGCTCGGCGCGAGTCGCGGCATGGACGAGGGCGTGATCTCCGGATCGATCGGCACGCCTGCGTTCGAGCACGCCTTCAACGTCAAGAAGAAATCCAGCAAGGAGTCCAACATCGTCGCCATGGTGCAGCTCCTCTCGACGCTCGGCGCGCTCGTCGGGTACGCCACCTCGGACCGCTTCGGGCGTGTGATGGCCGGCAGGCTGAGCTGCGTGCTCATCATCATCGGTTCGGCCATGTGGATGGGCAGTGCCAATCGCATTGCACTGTTGTATGTCGGGAGGATGGTGACGGGCGTCGGTGTCGGCATCTCGTCGGTCTGCTCGCCTGTGTTCCTTGTCGAGACGGTACGTTTTCGGTCGCGATCCACAGCATGCTTCGTCGCGATCATCGAGGCTGATACTAAAATTTTTTTTGCTCTCGTGTTGCTTCTTTGCTTCAACAGGCCCCTCGTCAGATCCGTGGACTCTGTACCTCTGTGTACTCTGTTTCTATCTACCTTGGTGCGATGTTGGGTTATGCAGTCAATTTGGGAGCCTCTCGAGGACAGGACAAGCGCAAGAACATCGTCTGGCAGGTCGTAGTCATCCTGCCGATGGTCTGGCACACCATGCTGCTGCTTAGCACGTTCCTGCTGCACGAGTCGCCGCGCTGGCTCCTGGACCACGGCCACGTCGAGCAGGCGGCTCGCTCGCTCAAGTTCTACCGCAACCTGGACGAGAACCACCCGGCAATGCTCGAAGAGACGCAGCTGATGCGCGCGTCGATCGCCGAGGAGCACCAGCGCCACGCCGAGCGGCTCGAGGCGCTGCCGGCCAACTCGCTGCAGCGGCGCTCCAAGACGCTGCTCAAGCTCAAGCTGGTGCTGACGAGCCGCAAGAACCTGCTCAAGGTCGGGCTGGGCGTCATGATCCAGGTGCTGGTGCAGTTCGGCGGACCGGGTGCGATCGCAACGTACGCCAACCGCATCATGACGCTGGTGGGCGCTTCGGACAAGAACGGCTATGTCATGTCGGTGGGCTTTGGCGCGACCAAGCTCGGATGCGGAATTCTGTCGTCGCTGCTGCTGATCGACCTGCTCGGACGACGCAAGACGCTGCTCATCGGCGTGGCGATCCAGGGGCTCTCGATGCTGTACGTCGCCATCTTCCTCGGGCTGTACGTGCAAGGCCACCACACCAAGGGCGAGAAGCACGCGGGCCAGGCGGCGCTCGCGGCCATCTTCATCTCCGGCGCAAGCTTCTCGGCCGGCGGCAACCTGGCGCAGTACCTCGTGGGCACCGAGATCTTTGAGATGCACGTGCGCAGTCTGGCGAGCTCGCTCGTCATGGCGATGCACTACCTGCTGCAGTTCTCGGCGACGCGTGCTCTGCAGCCGATGCTCAACTCGCCCATGGGTGGCGCGGGCACGTTTGCGTTCTACGCGGCTGTGTCGCTGGTGCTGGCGCTGCCGTTCTATGCGGTGTTTTTGCCCGAGACGGCCGGGCTGCCGCTGGAGGAGATCGACCAGGTGTTCGAGCGACCCGTGTGGGCGATGGGACGACGTGCGACACGCGCGAGGGAGAGCTCCGTGTCCTCGTTGGAGGGCGGCGAGAACAAGACGTCGACGCTGCCCCAACTCGGACTGGACTCGTCGGCAGCCTCGTCGAACGGGATGGACGATGACGACAAGAAGGAGGATCTCGCGTCGCAGCTCCGAGTCAAGACGAGTTCGTAGTGTATTTTTAAGCTGTTGCTGCTGAGTCTATGTCACCTGATCAATCTGAAGTGGATGCAATCGATGACTGCGAGGATGTCTGTGATTGCGTCTAGCACCGTGCTTTTTGCTGTCATCATAGTCGGTGTTGATGCTCTTAGAAATCAAGCACGACCTCTTCCAGCTCTGCGCCCTCGCATCCAGTCAAGCGAGCAGCTGGTCCCTGCGGCGAGCCAAGCCCAGAGAGAAATCCGTGGACCCTGAATCGCCGCCTGAGACTCTCGACGACGATCGCCCGCCCTCGAACGGGCGCGCGCGCTGCCACGATGGCCCACAAGAGCTCCACAACCAAGCACGAGCCTTCGCTCAGTCGGCGCATCAAGAGCTGCGAGGCATGCCGCAAGATGAAGATCAAGTGCATCTTTGAAGCGGAGCAGGCGGCGCGGTGTACACGCTGCATTGCGAGGAACCTGCAGTGCCATGTGAGTAGCAATCTGCAGACGATTCTGGAGAACGATTTGGGCTGGAAGGCGAAGCTGCAGGAGCAGCTCGAGGGGCAGCAGCGGCAGATCGAGCGGTTGAATGCGGCGGTGGAGCGGCTGTCTAGAAGTGTTGTTGGTGCGGCGGATGCTCGACGATCAGCGGCTTCGAGAAAGAGACGTCGCATATCAAAAGATGGATCGGATGGCTCTGATTTGGAGGGGCTCCGCACAAGCTACGACGACCAGCAGGACGACAGCAACAACAACGAGTACGTCACCTCGTATGCCACGACCAGCTCGCGTCCAGCTTCGCGTGGCTTGTCGCCACCCACACCGCGCGCCTCGTACAATCCAGCCTCTTCCGGTCCCGACTCTGTCCTGCCCATCCGAGCCATCCATCAAAAGCAGACCGACCTCATCTCGCGTCGTCTCCTCCCGCTCGCCACGGCGCAAGACCTCTTCCACTTCTACCTCACGCACCTGGATCCGCAGATCTACCACCTGCTGCGCGTCTGCCACTACCACCACCATGCTACTCGCGGGCCCGAGCGCCACCTGGATCGCGCCACATGCAGCGAATGGCTCGAAGAGATCCGGGCGAGCTCGACGCTTCTGCTGCTGGGCGTGCTCAGCGTCGCGGCGCTGCACCGGCGCGAGATGGTCAGCGAGGTGGATGCGCGCCGGGGCGCGGCGCACGCGTTCCAGCTGCTGTACCGCGAGAGCAGCGCCTTCCGCGCACCTGCTGGCTGCCTGCCGGACTTCATCAGCGCCGAGCCCGCCAGCGCGCTCGTGACGCACAAGCAGCACATGGCGCACCGCGCAACGCGCGTCGCACTCGACCTCATCGCCAGCCTCGACCCCACCGCGGGCCTCTTTGCGCTCCACAGCCCCGCACTGCGGTTTGCGCCAGCATGGGTGTACAACATGCTCGTGTCCGCGCTCGTGTTTTTGGTCAAGGTGCACGAGATGCTCGATGCGAACCAGTGCGACGACGCGCGCGTCGGCTGCGACAAGCGCGACACTGCGCGTGCGCTGCGTGCGGCGGTGGCGGAACTGCGCCGTGTAGCGGACGGCGTGGCGGAGCATCATATGGTGCGCAGGATGGTCGCGGGCGCGCAGGAGCTCGTGCGGCAGATCGAGGCGATGCTGACGAGCGCCGCGGCGCGCATCGCTGCATCGATGGCGACACTGCCGGACGCGGCCCAGGGGACGGCGATGCACATCTCGCAGTTCGACCTGCTGTCCGACCTGCACCCCATCTCGGGGCTCGACTTTTGGCCCGAGATCGTCACCGAGTTGAACCAGCCCGCGGTGGATGCGATGCTGAGCGGCAGTTTCGCCAGTTGACATGGCAGCGCTGCTTGAGATTCTTTTTGAATGGCACTGCATTGTGTTCGATGCTGTGTGGCTGCGTGCTGCGGGTGGACGGACGGATGACCGAGCTGCAAGCGTCGCCGGAGAGAAGTCCGTGGCTGTCTTTGCTCGTAGAGAATGTGCATATACCACTCCCGCGTCGAGCTGCCATACGACCGCACAGGCACACCAACGTCCACCAAGATGACGTCTCCCACCGACGACGACGCGATCACCGTGCACCTCAATACGCTGTTCGCCCTGCTCGCCGCGCAAGGCCAAGCCACGTACATTGGCGAGTCGATCTCGCAACTGGACCACTCACTCCAAGCCGCGCACTTTGCTGCGCTCGACGCGTGCCCGCCCAGCACGATCATCGCCGCTTTACTGCATGACATTGGCCAGTTCATCCCTCTCGCCAGCGCGCACGACATTGTCGTCGACGGCGCATCGGTGGGGCGACACGCACACGATGCGCTCGGCGCGGCGTACCTGCGCGCACACGGGTGGCCCGCCGCCGTGCACGAGCTCGTCGCCGCCCACGTCGCCGCCAAGCGATACCTCGCCACCGATCCTTCGTATCGCAAGGCGCTGAGTACAGCGAGTGAAGCCAGCTTAAAGGCGCAGGGTGGACCGTTTACCGACGAGGAGAAGCGGAAGTTTGAACAGGATCCGCTGTGGAGGGAGAAAGTGCGCTTGAGAAGGTACGATGACAGGAGCAAGGTCGTGGGGATGCAGGTGGTGGGGCTGGAGGGGTATAGGCGGATGGCGGAGGATGTTTTGCGTGGGAGCAAGTAGAAAGTCGATCAGGAGCACCTCGGCGCAAATGGCAAAAGCTTGCTCCAGTCAGCCCGCTGCACGCCGACTCGATGGCCTCCCACACAGCTTTCATCACGAAGCGAGATTGTAGAGCAAGAGCAGGGTCAAGCAGCCACATCCACGCCCTCGCGCTCGCCACTCAACCGACTGAACCGCTCGGCGCCGCGCATCGGACTGCCGAACCCGTACATCTTCGCCCCAACCTCATACCGCTCCCCGTGCACCCGCTCCAACGTCGGCGGCCAGTCCACTCTCCGCTTTGCATAGTACTCTCCCCTCTTATCGCCCTCGCTTTGCGCGTTGTACGTGGCGTAGACGGCTGCTCTGCTGTGCGTGCTTGTGTTGCGGGCAGAACGGTGGGCGAGGAGGGAGCCGAAGACGAGCACGTCGCCTGGCTGCAGCTCTACGTTTTCCCACGTGTGCGTGTGTTCCCACTGGGCGGTGATGCAGTTATTCTCATCAATGGGGATGGTCTGCGTATGCGAGCGAGGTACGACCTGGAGACATCCGTTGTGAGGGGTGGCGGGATCAACGGCGATATTGACCGTCAAGTGGCTGCGCACGTCGACACCGCTGTACGCAGGCGCATCAACATGTGCGTCGAACCCGCCCGCTCCCGCGCGCTTGTAGTTGATCTTTTCCTTGAACAGCACCATCTCCTCGCCCGACAGCTGCGACAGCAGCCCCAGTACGCGCGGAGACCGCAACAGCGCACCGAACAACGCGTGGAAATCAGCAAAGTTCTCCGTACGACACACAGCAGGCGTACCGTCGGGGAGCGATTCGAGGTACGTCATCCATTTGCCCGGCGCAAAAGCGGGGAGGGAAGAGATTTCGTGTGTCCAGCGTTGGATGTCGGTGATCAGGGGCGCGGGGAACATGTCGCGCAGCACGAGGAAGCCGTTTTGCGTGAAGGAGGCGAGTTGCGTGCGGGAAAGCGCGTAGGGCTCGGCGAGGATCGTGTGCGTCATTGTTGGCCGCTGCAGTGCGAGTGTGTGAGAACGGCGGAGGATGGGATGGTGATGAGAGAGTCTTATATCGATGATCGTCTGTGCTACACTCGGCTTCGAGAAGGGGCCCGCATGTTCGAGGGCAGCACGCACACCCGGCTTTCCCTCCGAGCCCCACTCCATCCCAATATGCCCTCCTGGCAGCAGATCGGACATCTCGCCTTGCAACACGCACTTCCCGCCGAAGCCTTTGCACGCTCGCTCTCTTGCTTGCTCGCTGCACGGCTCCCAGAAAAGCACGAATGCAGCTGGACGGTTGGAAAGCCGGCGTTGGGACGCGCACCTGCACTGCTTGACAGCCGCCAGCGCTCTCGCGAGGCGCACGCACCGACACCTCTCTCTCTCGCTCACTGTGCAATCACACCGCACCACTGAGCCATTGCACTGCAAGCACACACTGCATTGCAGGCGCACATCTACCACTGCACCGCCAGCCCGTTCACCGCCTCGTCCTGCACCGCGCGGTACTGCGTGCGGAACAGCCTATCCCGCGCACCATCCACGCCTGCATCCGCCGCAGCAGCTTGACACAGCTCCGTGACCACGAGCTCGGCCAGCACATCCGCATACGCCATCGTGTCTTTCTGGAGGGCTAGCGCCTCGAGCAGGCGCTGGTGGTCTTCCACGCGGATCGACTTGGCGTTGGTGCTCGAGAGCGGCGTGTTGGCGCCGCTGGCGACGAGCGTGGGTGTGGACGCGCCCGAGTCGGATGGAGCACAGGCAGCGACGGTGACGGGCACGTGTGCGACGCGCGCGCCGTGCCAGTAGGCCTGCTCGACGCGGTGCACCCATTCCTTGCTCGTGCCCTTCCAGCCTGCGATCTCTTTTTCGCGTGGGCCGTCGGCGTCCATCTCTGCCTCGTCGTCTTCTGTCAAAGTGGCCCTCTTGGAGCATGTCTTGTTGTTGAGCATGTGCTCGAGCGCGTCTCCGTCGTCGGCGTTCTGGTCGGCGGCTGCCCAGCCTTGTGTAAAGCCTTCCGGGTCTTTGCTGCTCGACGCCGTCTCGGTGGGCGGCCGGATCTGACCACCGCCATTGACGCAGCCTGAAGGACAGGCCATGACCTCGACATAGTCGTAGCCTCGTTCGTCCTCTTGTTGCGCTGTGCTGAGAGCAGAGTCGGGATTGAGCGGGCTGCTTTTGTTTACAGCTGCACCGCCACGTCCTCTTCTGACCATGCCCCCGCGTCCCCTCGCCCTCGTCCTCGCCGCACCCACCGCATTGCCATGCGCATCGACCAACCGCCCCGCTGCGCCACGGGAATTGCGCGCGCCCGTCTGCTTCTGCAGCTTGCGCACGAGGTTCTGCAGGTTGCGGAAACCATAGCACTGGGCACCTCGGAAGAGGATGCTCGAGTGCGACGAGGCGGCATCTTGCTCGAGCTGTGCAGGCGCACGCAGGACGTATTCGGTAAAGTCGACGGTGCGGATGACGCGCACATCGAGCTTGGGCAGGAGGCCCTGTTCGCGCACCGAGGCGGGGAAGCGGTGCCAGTGCTGTGCGAGCCAGTCGAGCCAGACGGCGCGCATCAACGCAAACAGATAGCCGCCGCTGCTGCTGCCCGGCTGGTCGAGCAGCTGCGGGATGTGCGGCAGCATGGATGCAGGGAGCGCCTGCTGCAGACTCGAGTCGGCAATGTCGTGTTGCAGCGCCTCGTGCTCGCCTGGCACGGGAGCGCAGATGTCAAAGTTCTCATCGAGCATGAGCTTGTCGAGCTCGCCCGTGGTCAGCACGCAGTCGACCTCCTTGGTGCTGGTAATGTCGTCGTAAAAGTCCGGGCGCGATGCTTCGAGCTTCTTGTCGTAGCAGGGCATGACGGTGACGTGGTAGGTGGTTGCAGAGGCGAGCAAGCCCAGCCGCTGTGGAAGGAAGCGCTTGGCAATCACGCCCGCCACCTGCTGCGGCGACTTTGTTGTCGAGATGTAGGGGAGCAGCTCGCCGTGCGTCTTTTCGGCGTAGCAGATCCATCCTGGACACGCACTGGCGAGCATGGGCAGGGTAGCGTCCTCGCGACGCTGGAAGAACTCGCGCTGGTGTTCCTTGAGGGCGATATGCCGCGCAAACGTGGTGTCGTAGACGTGATCGAAGCCAAAGGTGGTTTGGAGAAAGTGCGCGATGCGGTGCAGCAGCACCCGCAGTGGCAGTGCTGCCGATGCTGACTGTTGCTGGAACGAATACTTGGCCGACAGCGAAGCGAGCGACTGTGTGCTGATCGAAGCAACGCGCAAGCTGGGCGAGTCGGACTGCGCGATCTCTGCAATCGCCCTGCGCATCTCCTCCTGGCTCTGCATGGTGATGAGCACACTCTCGGCACTCGTCACACAGCCACTGCACGCCAAACAGTCGTTGAGCGAGATTTCGGCGGTTTCCAGTTTGGTCCGCAGGCGTGGTTTGCTGGCTGTGCTCGTGGACGGCGCTGCCGACTCGTAGTAGGAGCCATCGTGATCGATCGCGATCTGTGTGGATGCTGACGCAGCTGCTTCGGGCGAAGTTGCTTCCGAAGACGAGGGGGCATCGGCGCCTTCCACTGGTTTGATGCATGCCTGTGACGGACCGAGGTAGTCGTTGAGGTCCGTCAGCGTGAGTGCGCCCGAGAAGGCCATCGTCGACGAGGATGGGTGATTGTCGAGAGGAAAAAGAAACGCTGAGCTCGACTCGGCACTTTCTCTCACGCCGGCATGATTTCCGGTGAATTTCCTGGCTGCGTTGCCCAGCTCAAAAGCTGACGAATCACGCCGAGCTGATTTCCAAGTATCGGGTTATTTTCCCGATGTCCCTTTTTTTTTTTTTTTTCGAAGCCTCCATTTCGAGACGCCTTTTTTTCTTTTGAATGTTCTCTGTTGAGCTGATCGCGATGCATCCGACGGCAGCGTGGGAATGGAGCACGGCGAATCCGATAGAGGTCGTGTGAGGCTGCGACGGAGGATCCGCTTGCGACAGTCGCTCGTTGGCTCAGTCGAGCTGCGGCTGAGTCGAGTCAGAACGGCACACGACGAGCTGCGCAACCCCAGGCTGCTCACTGGCACAGCGACTCAACGGCGGGCTACTATATAACAAACAGACCACCAGCAGCGTCTCGCCAGGATACATTGGGTCGCTGCCCGCTCACGACTCGGATCGCATCGGTGGATCTACGAATCGGCGGACCGTTGGTCAGATCTCGGTCGAATGCTGTGCGGCCCCCCCACTTTGAGCCGCCATCCTCTGCCCATTGTCGCAACGCACTCTTCTCGGTCAAAGCTCAATTCGACAGCAGCCCACCCTCGGAACTACGCGGGACGAACCACCAGCCAAAAACTTTATCAGCTCGGATCTGATAACGTCCACCTTCAGCCAGTCGGCCGGGCGAGCCATTTCGATTCGAGTTGCGACACGCTCGCCAGAACGCAAAGGCTGCAGCAACGTCAGCGCGAATCGCCGTGTGAAAAAATCGGCGACCAAGTCACTTTCATCGATGCGGACGACAACGAGATTGCCAAATCTCTGATAAAGATCAGCAACGGCCAAAAAGAACCTCGCTTCCTCTGCGAAGAAAAGGTCGAATTTCATATTTCGATGGCGCCGTTCAGGCCCGCAAGAATCAGCCGTGGTTCGCGCCGAAGCCCTTGCAAACTCGATTCTTCTTCTTCTTTCTCTCACACGAGCGGCGCACAGGCTTGCTGGCTGGCTGGCTGTCTCAGACGAGGGGAAAAAAAAGAGAGATCCAGGCCCATCAGCGTCGTCGACGAGCAAGAACTTTTCACTCGCTGCTCCTGATGAGCAAACAAACTCCTGCTCGCTTGCGCTTGCTTCTCGGCTGCCAGCCAAAAATGACATCTTTCAGCACACTTTCTTCTCGATTTATGCATCGCTGCTCTTTCTTATCTTTGCAGCGCAACGACGAATCACAATCCGCCATCTTTGGCCTGCCTCTCCACCTTGGCACCTTTGCACGCTAGGCGAACGCCGCCGCCGCCGTCTCCCACTGCTCCATGTGTTTTTTTTTTTTTTTTTTTTTCCACGCAGTTGGCCGGGCGGGTTCCCGTCTGCTTCCGCTTTCGAGGAGATGGTGTCGTAATCGACAGCGGCGTTGGCCGTGCACGGACGGAAACTCGAGGCTTTGCGACCTTGGCCGGTCGCACACATTCCCGCCCATCTCCCTTCGAATCAGACAGAGCCTAGGTCGGTGACTCACGCTCGAGCTAGAGTTTCGACTCGATGGCAAGAGGCCCTCCACCCTTTCCGACGCTCGAACGCTGGTCGACTTTTCTTTGGGGGTGCGAGACTGAATGCCGTCCTTGAGCCATCGACGGAGAATCGTATAAAGATCTATCTGGCCCTCGTTGCCACTCTGCCCCTCAACATACATTCTCCTCTCCTCCACTACCAACACTTTTCTCTACAAACCATGTCGAACCTTCCCTCTGAGCCCGAGTTCGAGCAGGCTCTCAACGAGCTCTCGACCACGCTCGCGCCCTTCCTCGAGCAGAACCCCGAGTACAACAAGGCGTTCCAGATCGTGCAGATCCCCGAGCGCATCATCCAGTTCCGCGTGGTGTGGGAGGACGACAACCACGTTGCGCAGGTCAACCGCGGCTACCGCGTGCAGTTCAACTCGGCGCTGGGCCCGTACAAGGGCGGTCTGCGTCTGCACGAGACGGTCAACCTGTCGGTGCTCAAGTTCCTCGGCTTTGAGCAGATCTTCAAGAACGCGCTCACCGGCCTCAACATTGGCGGTGGTAAGGGCGGCTCCGACTTTAACCCCAAGGGCAAGAGCGATGCCGAGGTGCGACGCTTCTGCAAGGCCTTCGCCACCGAGCTGCAGCGCCACATTGGACCCAACACGGACGTGCCTGCGGGCGACATTGGCTTCTCGACGCGCGAGGCCGGCTTCGTGTTTGGCACGTACAAGCAGCTGCGCAACGAGTGGACCGGTGTGATTACCGGAAAGGCCATGGACTGGGGTGGAAGCAACATCCGTCCCGAGGCGACGGGCTACGGCCTGATCTACTATGTCGAGCACATGATCAACCACGCCGAGCAGGGCTCCAACGGCTTCAAGGGCAAGAAGGTCGTCATCTCGGGCTCGGGCAACGTGGCGCAGTACGCTGCCCTCAAGGTGCTCGAGCTGGGCGGTGTGGTGCTGTCGCTCTCGGACTCCAAGGGCTCGCTCGTCGCCAAGGACGGCAAGGGATTCACGGCCGACATGATCAACACGATCGCCGAGATCAAGTACAAGCGTGGCGAGCTGTCTGCGTTTGGCGACGCCAGCGGTGCGCTCGAGTTTGTCGAGGGCGCGCGCCCCTGGACGCTCGTCAAGGAGTACGACGTGGCGCTGCCGTGCGCCACGCAGAACGAGATGAACGAGGCCGAGGCCAAGGCGGCGCTCGCCGCCGGATGCCGCTTCGTCGCCGAGGGCTCCAACATGGGTCTGGATCAGGCGGCCATCGACGTGTTTGAGAACTCGCGCCTCACCTCGTCCTCGCCGTGCTGGTACGGCCCCGGCAAGGCGGCCAACTCGGGCGGTGTGGCGGTGAGCGGCCTCGAGATGGCGCAGAACTCGGCGCGCCTCACGTGGTCGCACGCCGAGGTGGACCAGAAGCTCAAGGACATTATGAAGAACGCGTACGACAACTGCTTCAAGACGGGCCAGGCGTTCCCTGCCAAGGGCGACAAGGTGGCCGACAAGCTGCCCTCGCTCGTGGGAGGCGCCAACATTGCCGGGTTCAAAAAGGTGGCCGATGCCATGAGGCAGCACGGCGACTGGTTCTGAGCTGGCCCTCGTTGTGTTTCTCTCGTGTATTCCTAATGACTCCGATTGCTGTTTTCGCTCCGCAATAGAGGCTGTTGTCCAGCGACATGACTTGGGCGAGTGTGATGTTGAGAAAAGAGATGATGAGATTGCCAAGACGAATCTTTGCTGGAGAAGGGTGCAAGTACAAGCTCGCTGCTTAGAGACGGTCGCGCTTGTACTGCTTGTCAAACTGCTGGTTGACCGACATGAGCTTGGTGTTTGTGCCGGGCTCGACGTTGTTCCAGGGCGTGGGGTTGTTCTTGCGGTCCCAGATGACGTCGGGTCCGCGTGCGAGGCGGCTCAAGTACCTGTTGCAGCCAAGGCAAAGCGGTTAGTCAGCGAGTTGGCGGTGAGATCGACGAGTGGCTGCTGAAGCGGGTCGTATCCGATCGATCGAAAGGCGACTCGGATGCTGTTCCGACACGTCGACGGAGCATGTGCCGATGGATGACTCTGCGCCTCTTGTTGCAATGACACTCACCAGGTGGCGCCACCGGCAGCAAGACCAGTGATAACGTAGATCGGAAGCACCTCGGGAGCGTACCTGTTTGGAGAGGAGCAAAACGAGTCAGCGTGTCAACTCAGAACATCCCAATCATCTCCTTTTCTGTCCCTTCCACAAACTGCCCTGGTTCCGCTGCTGAATCCACCACAGCCATCACACACCATTCCCCAACAATCCTAGTCAAACATCCCTTGTTCCGCCACAACTCGATACGCACCAGTTCTTCATGAACACCTGACGCGCCTTGTTCTTGGCGGCTTGGACTGCTGGACCGGCCATGTTTGCGAGTGTGTTTCTGTAGAAAGGTTAGATGTGACGTGGGTGGTGGTGGTGGTTGGTAGCCGTGATTGGTGATGGCGACGACTGCTTTGCGTGGACGTTTCGATTCGAGACAGTTTTGCAGCCACGTTCTCGCACGGCTTTGTCTGGCAGCCTCGAGGCAGGAACAAGTTGAGCCGTCTGTGGCGAGTGTGCCAATTTCCCGAAACTCACCGTTCTCGGGCTTGAGGAAAAATTCGGTTCCGAGCTGGATTTTTTGCTGGATGTTAGAGCGATATCTTTACTGAAGAGTTCTGCCGCGCGAAAGCAAGAGTGAGGGCGCAAAGCGCTGCCTCGCCACGGTCGGTCTCTGAACTTTTTTTCGAAGCGGTGACGTTGTAGCAAAAAAAAAAAANAAAAAAAAAAAGTAAGCGGAGACCAACACTGACTTGCATGTTTTCGGCTCGGGCGTTCCGTGTGAGGACGGGAAAGGTGCAGCCTCGTCTGGTGCTCGTGCCTGCTTACAGTATCCTCTCCGCACTGTCACATCTTGGTCTGGTCTGGATGACGAAGCGGCACGTTGAGAGAAAGAAACAAGTCGGGCACAAACCCGAGCAAGCAAGCAAGCCAGCCAGAGCATCTCGGCGTGGCGTGCGTGTGTGCGTTCGTGACTGCGTGTGGCACTGCTGCACCAGCCGAGACAGGGACGGGCCGCTTGCCGTGTGGCTGTTGCGGTGCCGTGTTGCATGTGAGGCGAAAATGTGATTTTGTGGAGAAGAGAGACACACACACGCTGATGCTCGGATCAGCCTTTCGCTTCGAGGGGCTGTACTGACCGTATGCTGTTCGTCGCTGGCTTTCCTTGACACTCACCACCATCTTCCCCATCGGACACACCCCGACAAGCTCACGATATCACTCATCGATTCGGAACTGTTGCCGACTTGGTTTGTTGGGCTTTCGCTCTCAGCGTGCGCAGCTGACACCACATCCCCAACAATTGAGAGTGGCCAGCCATGATGACGACGACGACGACGACGCAACCGCCACCATCACCACCTCCTTCCACATCGCATTCGTCCACGCAGCTATGCACGCTCCGCGTACAGGTTCTCTCGGCCAAAAACCTCGCTGCCAAGGATCGAAACGGCAAGTCGGATCCCTTTGTCACCGTCAGCTTGCCCGGCTCAGCTGCATCGTCTCACCATGCCACTGCCGTCAAACCCAAGACCCTCGATCCCGTGTGGAAGCCAGACGAAGCCACGTTCGAGTTCCCCGTCGTGCCAGACTGGTTTGGGCCCCACTTTGCCGCCGTAGCAAGTGAAGAGATCGACTCGGATGTCGTGCGCGCTGCCATCCAGCAGGCCGTGGCCGATGCTCACCACGCTGATGCTGTCGCAGCTCCAGCTTCTACCGCCACCACCACCACAAACAAGCCACGCCCTCGTCTGGGTCTTCGCTCGGCTTCCACCAAAAAGATCTCGGGCGCTGCCTCCAAGATCCTCGTCGCTCCCGTCCGCCTCGGTGCGGCAGGCGCTCGCGTCGTAGGTCGCCAAATGCCGCGACCCATGCTCCTCCGAAGACGAGTGCGCGGCTCTTCTTCCACCCTCGCAACCGACTCGCTCTCCAACTCCACCCTCCAAGACGCCTCCAGACCGCCGCGCGGATCCATCCAGCTCGACGCCTCCAACGGCATGGTCTCGTCGCTCGAATTCGTCATCTGGGACAAGGATCGCTTCTCGGGCAACGACTACATGGGCGAGTGCTCCTTGCCCGTCGCCTCGTGGTGCCGCGATGGCTTGGCCGAGTGGTCCAAGGCGCAGTCGCTCTGGTTGCCAGTCGAGTCGTCGCATCTAGATGCAAAGATCAGCGGTGAACTGCAGGTCAAGATCGGCTTCGTCTCTGCTGCCAAGTCTATTGCAGCAGCAGGCCCACAGTCTTGGAGCGTCGACGAGGTCTACAATCGTCTCGTCCTGACTGCTCTGGGTACGCAGGGTGCGGCTGTTCGCGCCGTCCCTGCTTCTCAGTCGGTGGGGACCACGGCTGCTGCGGAAGCTTTCGTCGACGATGGCTTGAGCAGCGGCGACGACGACGACGACGAATCTGACGAGGACGACGAATCAGAGGACGACGACGAAGACGACGAGGAAGCCGACCTTGCTACTTCAGAAAGCGAGCCCAGCGATCTCAACGACGCGCTCGAGTTTGAGACCGACGACGAGGCCGTCTACGACCAGCACTATCAGACCATCGCTGGCACCCCCGCCTCCTCCACTCAGATCGCCACAGCACCTGCCATAACCCAGCCGACAACGCTGCTCACGCCACCACCGCCATCGCAAGGCGGCGGCGGCAAGTATCGACGCATCTTTTCGCGCAACAAGGGCGCCAAGTCGACCGCTACTTCGGGTGCTGCCACGCCCATCGATGCTGCCTCTGCCTCCGACTTTGATCCCTCCCGCGTCACCACGCCCGTCGAGCCCGCTTCTGCCACCGGTGCCAAGCCGCGCAACCGACGACGCTTGCCCGGCGTAAAGCGTCTCAAATCCGCTGCTGCCCTGCCGCCTTCCGCCGCCGAAGGAGGCCTTGCACCCTCCCCAGCCGCTACTCGTCGCACCGAGCGACGCGGTGCTGGCGCGGGCGCACGCAACCGCAATCGACGCAACCGAGGCGAATTCGCCTTCAAGGCCGAGATGGGCATGGACATCATCGGCATCGTCATGATGGAAGTCCAGGGCGCCTCCGATCTGCCGCGATGGTCCAACATGACCAAGACCGGCTTTGACATGGATCCGTTTGCGATCATCAGCTTTGGCCAAAAGATTTTCCGGACCCGTGTCGCTCGCCACACGCTCAACCCGACCTGGAACGAGAAGCTGCTCTTCCACGTGCGTCGACACGAGACCAACTTCCAGACCAAGTTCATGATCTACGACTGGGACCGCATGTCGTCCAACGACTATGTCGGCGGTGCTCACATCGCGATCGCCGACCTGCTGGATGCTGCGCCCAAACCGGATCCGCAGACGGGCCTGTACAAGCTGGACGACGAAGGCATCTCGGGATCGATGAAGCAGTTTGTTCTGCCGCTCTCTCGCGTCGAAAAGGACGAAGAGGTCAAGTTCAAAAACACCAGCAAGCCACCTGCACTCACGATCCAGGCCAAGTTTACGCCCTACGACGCACTGCGTCAGCGGTTCTGGCGCCAGCTCGCGCAGCAGTTCGACACCAACGACAGCGGCACGCTGTCGCGCCTCGAGCTCGCCAGCATGCTCGACAGTCTCGGCAGCACGCTGAGCACCAAGACGCTCGACAGCTTTTTCGTCGAGGTGAAGAAAAACCCGGAAGAGGACGAGCTGACGTTGGAAGAGACGATTGTCGCGCTCGAGGCCGAAGTGCAGAAGCCGTGGGATCTCAAGCGCAAAGCGGCGCGCAAAGCGGCGCGCACGTCGAGTTTCAATAGTAGTGGCGCACAGACGCCGTTGCTGTTGGGCAGTGTGGCGGACATCGGCACGGATGTGAACCAGGATATGGATTTCAGCGGCGCCGATGCTCCTGCTGCTGCAGCACCAGAATCGCTCGATTCGTCGACGTCGGCGGCCACGAAACCCGTGTCTACGAGCGATGGCGTTGCTTCCAGTGGCATGATGCGTTCGCTCGACCGCGACTTCTCGGCGCTATCCATGACGTCGTCCACCGACTCGTCTTCGCAAGCTGGCGGGCTCACAGCAGATTCGACCTACAACGCCGGCCGTGGTTCTGCTGCTGCTGCTGCTGCTGCCGTCAGCGCATCCGGCTCGAGCTCGGGCATGCTCTCCACCTCGCCCACGCCTCCGCTCATCAACGTCGAGGGCGAAGGCGACGGCTACGACGACGCGGGCGGCGCGGGCGCGGTGCCGGAACGCGTGGTGCGGCTGCAGTCGTGTCCGCTGTGCCACATGCCTCGCTTGTCGAAAAAGGGCGAGATGGACATCATCACGCACCTGGCCGTGTGCGCGTCGCACGACTGGCGGCGCGTCGACAGCCTGGCGGTGCGCAACTACGTGACGGCGAGCCAGGCGCACCGCAAGTGGTACACGAAAGTGGTCAACAAGATCAGCCAGGGCAACTACTCGCTCGGCGCCAACAGCGCCAACATTATTGTGCAGGACCGCGAGTCGGGCGAGCTGATGGAGGAAAAGATGCAGGTGTACGTGCGGCTGGGCATCCGGCTGCTGTACAAGGGTGCGCGCTCGAGGATGGAGGGCGCGCGGGTCAAAAAGATGTTGCGCAACATGAGCGTCAAGCAGGGCGTCAAGTTTGACAGCCCCGCGAGCGCGAGGGAGATCGCGACGTTTATCCAGTTTCATAACCTCAACGTGGACGAGATCGCCGAGCCGTTGGAGAGCTTTCGGACGTTCAACGAGTTTTTCTACCGCAAGCTCAAGCCGGATGCGCGGCCGAACGACGAGCCGGACAATGCGGGGCGGCTGGTGAGCGGCGCCGATTGCAGGATGATGGCGTTCGAGACGGTCGACGAGGCGACGCGCATCTGGATCAAGGGTCGCGATTTCACGGTCGCGCGGCTGCTCGGCGACGCATCCACTGGCAACCTGGACGCCTACTCGAACGGCGGCGCCCTCGCCATCTTCCGCCTCGCCCCGCAGGACTACCACCGCTTCCACTGCCCCGCCGACGCCACCGTCGGCCGCCTCACGTGGATCACGGGCCAGTACTACACGGTGAACCCCATGGCCATCCGCTCCGCCATCGACGTGTACGGCGAAAACATCCGCGTCGTCGTGCCCTTCCACTCGGAGCACTTCGGGCGCTTCTATGCCGTGTGCATCGGCGCGATGATGGTCGGCTCCACCGTGTTGACGGTCAAGGAGGGCGAGAGGGTGCGGAGGGGACAGGAGTTTGGGTATTTCAAGTTTGGCGGGAGCACGATTGTGTTGGTGTTCGAGAGGGGCAGGGTGGCGTGGGATCGCGATCTGGTGGATAACGGGAGGGCGGCGATCGAGACGCTGGTGCGCGTGGGGATGGGCGTTGGCCGGGCGGTGGGTGGCGCGAGTGAGGAGAAGCAAGAGTGATGCGAGGCGGCGAGGCGGCGAGGCGGCGAGGCGACGAGGCTGCAACACTTCGTCGGCGCAGTGCAATCTCTTTGAACTGTTCGACACACACCAAGCTCACACACATCCGTCAAACAGCACTGGAAAGGCATGCCTCGCACACATTCGTCATCCACAAGCCCGATCCCACCATCGCTGTACGACACACGAAGCTGAGCCACCACACGCGACTGCACAGCGAAGCGAAACCCGCTGGCGGTCGAGCGGTGCCGCAGCGCCAGAGTTGCGACTAGAAACAGCAATCGCAGTCGAACGGACACAGCGGCGTGTCGCCGCCCTCGTCGCCGAGACGCAGCTCGTCGGCGGTGAAGATGCGCAGGCCGTCGGCGGTGCGTTTGCGCTCCGAGGTGCCACGGCTGTCGATAAAGTCCGAGAGGTCGTCGGCGCGTTGTGCTGCGGTGGCGGTGGCGGTAGCGGTAGAAGAGGTGGATTTTGAAGAGGGTGTGTGCGTGGGGATGAGCGTCGAGGTGTCGGTGACGATTTGTACGGCTCGCTTTTTCGAGGACTTGGGCGTCTTTGTCGATGCTGTTGAAGGGGAAGTGGTGGTGCGCTTGCGCTTGCGCTTCTTGCCTTCACCGTCGCCCGAGGGTGCTTCGTGTGGCGTTGCTTTCGATTTGCCCGCTTTCGACGTGCCCTTCACACCATCCTTCGCCTTGCTCCCACTCCCACTCCCACTCCCAGTACTGCCAGCAGCGGATGGCACAGATGAAGCAGAGAAGATATCATCAATCTCGCTCTTCTTCCCCTTTCCGCCTCCCTCCTTGCGCACCACCACCGTCGTCGTCGTCGATGCTGCAGCAGCAGACTTGGCCGACTTGGCCATCCTTGATCCTCGCAATCCTCTCACCGTTTTTTGGAGACTGGACGTCGCTGTCGTCGCTGTGTTCGTGTGTCGCCTTGCGCCGTTGGAGATGCGGGACAGATGGGACGAGATGCAAGCGCTCCTCGTCGAACAGCTTGCAGTTGGGATGCAAGTGTTGATGTTCACGAAGAAAGCTCGAGGAGGCGCCTCCACCCAAAAAAAAACTTTACCGAAAAAAAGGGGCTCGGAACTCGGTCCAAAGATCCTTGCTTGCCCACGCTCCACTTGGACTCATACGCGCAAGACGGTTTAGCGTAGCAGAGTGCAACTCGGGGTCGACGCACGCTTCACGCAGACATTGTGGGGTGTCGTGCGTGGTACGATTCGGGGATGTGGATGTGAATGTGTGCGCAGGTGTGGGTGCAACAGTGTGCGGAGTGGCATCTGGACCGCGTTGGGTCTGCCAGCTGGTCGTGTGCACAGCTGTACCAGCGTTTTCTTGCTACTGCTGGCTCTCTTTCTCCGCTGCTTCTGCTTCTGCTTCTGCTACGCCAGACTGCGACTGCGATGCGGCCGAATCGAGCACGCCCGGATTCCTACCCAAAAACCCCTTCCACTTCTCCCTACCCCTCACCTCTTTTGCTCGGATCGCGCTCTGCACCGCCTTCAACTCGCGCTCGAAGCTCTCCACTTCTGCGGCACTGGCCTTGCGCTTCGACCTCAACGCATCCAGCGTGTCGCTGCCAAACTGCTGTGCGGCATACAGCTCGCCGGCCAAGCGCAGCGCCTGTGCCTTGCGGTATTTCGCCTTGACATTGCGCGAATCGCAGCGGATGCTCTTGTCGGCCACCTCGACCGCGCGCGTGTAGTTGTGCTGCTTGAGGTAGCACGCCGCCATGTTGCTGTACACCGTCGAGAGGTGCTTCTCGCTCTCCGCTCCTTCAGCATCGTCATCGGACGACAGATCTTCAGGTTTACCCTCGCGCCCCGAGTTCTCGCCCACCAGCCCCAAGATGCTCCGAGTCTCCAGCCCGGACAGGTACAGCACCGCGTGGTGGTACGCCGCAAGCGCTGTCTGCATGTCATTCTGCGTGAACGCCGCGTTGCCGCGTGCCTTGTGCTCCAGCGCCGTGCGCAGCTTGTCCGCTGTGGCTGTGGATGCCGACGACGACGACGAGGAGGATGCGATGTTGGACGCCATGTTGTTGAGGAGATGGTGGTGGTGATGAGGAGAGTGAATGCGCAGTCGGAACAAGTGTGACTTTGTGGAGGTGTGGCGTTTTGTGTGACAATACAAAAAGAGGCGCGTCCGTCGGCTCTTCCCGAAAAAAGTCAGGTGATCCGCATCCATCTCTCTCCCAACATCACACGCACGCACAGCCACATCGTCGTCACCGTCGTCGTCGTCGCCATCGTCGCCATCGTCGCCATCCATCACAGCCACACATCACACGCAACGCATTGTGCGCAATCGACCATCCATTCTATCTAGAAACAGAGCGCGCCAACCGTGTCACGTCAACGGTTGCTAAACCTAAACATCTTGGTAAACACGATCGTCGCCACGCAGTTAAACACCACGAACGCCACCAGGATGCCCGCATCGCGCCCACGCTCGCCAAAGCTGATGCCGAACGCACTGTAGAACTCGTCGCCCTGGGCGTAGGTGCAGTAGAGGCAATCCGCCGTCGCGGACGGGTTCTGCAGGTAGCCGCCGATGCGGTCGACGTAGCTGCCGGCCCACTGGGCGCACGTCTGGCCCGCGGGCGGGCTGAAGCGCGAAAACTCGTTGGCGGCGCACTCGATCTGCAGGCCATGCAGCTCGTTGGCGATGAGCGGCGCAATGGTAAACCGGATCGGGTTGACGTTGTACAGGAACTTGCTGTACAGCGAGCTCGACATGGACTGCGGCGGCGACAGGATACCGCACGTCAAGTTGAGCACGATGGTCAGGAACGGCACGAACAGCGACGCAAAGTACGCCGATTTCGAGAAAGACGCGATCATGGTGCCGATCGACACGGCAAACATCTCGAGCAGGAACGTCATGATCCAAAAGTAGCCCGCGCGGCCCGAGTCCGTGTTGAACCCGGCCAGGTAGTAGAGCAGCACGAAGAACACCGTGCCGCACACGAGCGCATACGGCACCTCGGAGATGAGCTGCGTCGCCGCAAACACGGTGCCGGCAAACGTCTTGCTCGTCTCCTCGCGGATCCAGATGGAGCGCGACATGATCCAGAACGGCATGATCTGCGCCATGATGATCGCCGGAATGATCGCCAGCATAAAGATGACGAAAAGTCGATACTGCAGCGCAGCGACGTTGTTGCCGAGCTGCAGGAACAGCAGGCCGGTGAGCAGCGCAAACGCGAGGTGCTGGAAGAAGCGCGTGTACTGGTACGCCGGCTGGCGCCACGTGCTCAGCATGGTGCGCTTGAGCACCACCTGGAACTGGTACGTCCACGGCGCCGCATACTCGCTCGAGCGTTTTTGGGTCGTGGGCTTGGCTGCGCCGTCGCGGTTGATCTGCTCGATCATGCGCAGGTTGTCCTGGTGGTCGTCCGACTCGAGGTACCAGTCCGCCCAGTCTCGATCGCCCACGCGCGGCTGGCTGCCCGCTCCGATCGCATCCAGCATGTACTCGGCAGGGTTGACGCCAGCTGGACAGTGCGCACCACGCTTGGCAAAGTAGTCGATCACGTGCTTGCCGTCCTTGCCGATGGGGCCCGAGTACACGGTGCGCCCGCCGCGCTCGAGCAGCAGCAGCCGGTCAAACGTCTCGAACAGCAGCGCCGACGGCTGGTGGATGGTGCACAGGATCGTCTGGCCGTTGTCCGCCAGCTTGCGCAGCAGCCTGCAAATCGTAAACGCCGACTGGCCGTCCAGACCCGAAGTGGGCTCGTCGAGGAACAGCAGCATCGACGGCTTGGCCGCCAGCTCGACGCCGATCGTCACCCTCTTGCGGTCGCCCACGCCGAGCCCGAAGCCAGGATAGCCGATGATGGCATCCGCAATGTCCTGCAGCTCGAGCAGCTCGATAATGTCCTCGACGTACTGGTCCTTTTCCGCCTGTGGGATGTCGTGGCTCTGGCGCAGATATGCAGAAAAACGGAGCGCCTCGCGCACGCTGCACATGGGCTCGTGGATGTCCTGCTGCTCGGCGTAGCCGCACTGGCGCTGGAACGACACGTCGATGGGCTTGCCCTCGATGAGGCGGTCGCCGCTGATGACGCCGATCGTCTTGCGGTCCGCCAGCACATCGAGCAGCGTCGTCTTGCCCGCACCGCTCGAGCCCATCAGCGCCGTCATCTGGCCCGGCTGCACGTAGCCGTACACCTTGTCGAGCAGCTTGCGCTGGCCACCCTGCACCGGCACCGTATACTCGAGCCCGGACCACGTGAATGCCTGGCCGTACACCTCGAGCTTGGCCTCGGTCTTTTCGGTGGCGCCGGAGCGGCGATCGGCGAGGTTCTGGTTGAGCTGCTTCTCCTCCTTGGTCGGGGGTTTCTTGACCACCATCGCAGAAGCGAAGGCGCCCTGGTCCATCTTCTCGACCACGAGCGCCGTGATGGCGACAAAGCCGAACAGGAACGCGATGAGGATGCCGACGTTGCGCCACAGGTGGTTCTCCTGGTAGCCGAAGCTCGCCGTCAGATAGTCGATGCCGCGCACCTGGTTCGAGCCGGGCGTCGCGCCGGCGAGCGTGCAGATCTGGTTGCCCGTCAGCTGCGTCGGATATCCAGGGCCGGACGGGATGATCTGCGCGCCCTCGCACGTGAAGGTGATGCGCTTAAACTCGTTGATCATGAGCGCCTCGAACGCGTAGAACACCGGGTTGATGTACGAGATCCAGGAGAGCCACCGGCGCATCGCCGCCTGCGGGATCACGTAGCCCGCCCACAGCACGAGCATGGACATGACAATCGCCGCGAGCCGCGCCGCCGAGTAGAAGTTGGTGGTGATCGCACCGAAGAAGCTGAACAGCGCGCAGAAGGCGTAGTACGCCACGAGCACGATGAGCCACGCGATGAAGAACGCGGCGGCACTGCGCTCGAGTCCGGCCATAAAGTAGAGGATGATGACGAACAGCGTGGCGCGCGGCACGCCAAACGGCAGGTCGGCCAGCAGCTGCGCCAGCGTCAGCGCCGACGGGCGGTAGAAGGCAAAGCTCGTCTGGCGCGCCAGGATGGGGCGGCCGAGCATCTGCGTCGGCAGCTCGGCAAACGCCGTGAGCGAGTTGAAGAGCAGCAGGATGAACAGGCATCCGCCGCGCGTAAAGACGCCCGCGGACGTGGTGGGTAAGTTGAAGAAGATGCCGCCCGTCAGCAGCGCCACGATGATGGCGGTGACGTACGACATGAAGATGTCAAACTTGTCGCCGAGGATCATCTGCATCTGGCGCAGCCACAGCGCCTGCACCTGCGCCGCGTACGACACGGTGTACTGCGACTTGGCGCGCACACCGCGGTGCTTGGCCTCGACCACGGCGGCTTTGAAGTCGTGCGTGGCCTGCGCATCGGCGGTGGCGACCGCGTCGAACGCCTGCCTCTCCTCGATGGCTTGTGCGTAGAAGCAGCTGTTCCTGTACGCCGCCTCGAGCGCCCCGGCGTTGCTGGGCACGTTGGACTCGTCGCGCCCTTGTTGGAAGATGCGCTCGTACTGGTCGGTGCAGCCGGTGATGTAGTCGGCCGACGTCTGACGAGGACGGTCCGCGAATCCGAGGTCGATAAAGTACTGCCTCGCCTCAGTGCGCGGGCCAAAGTAGACGCATCGGCCGTCGTCGATGACGAGCACCTTGTCAAACTGCTCCCAGATGCCCTCGGACGCCTGGTAGAGCGAGACAAACATGGTCGCCTCGAGCAGATCCGTCAAGACACGCATGCTCTTGACATAGTCGAGCGCAGTGCTGGCGTCCAAGCCGCGCGTCGAGTTGTCCCAGGAAAACACGCTGGCGCCCGAGGCAAGCCCTTCGAGGATCGAGACGCGCTTGCGCTCACCGCCCGAGACACCGCGCACCGTGGCACTGCCCACGAGCGTGTGCTTGGTGTGCTCGATGTTGACCATCTTGAGAAACGTGTCGCGGATCATCTTGCGGTACGTCTTCTTCGTATGGTCCGGCAGCATCTTTGCGTGCGCCTTGAGACGCAGTGCGAAATCGATGGTGCGCGCGACGGTGAGCGTGGCATGGTGCTGGTCGTCTTCTTCCGAGTAGACGACTTGGCCGAGGTAGCGCTTGGCCATGTGGTTGGCACGGATGCCGCCGTAGTGCACGTCTCCGTGCGTGTCGACGAAGCCGTTGCGCTTGTTGGCGATGGTCTTGAGGAAGGTGGAGCAGCCCGAGTTGGGACGGCCGATGACGAGCACCATCTCGCCGGGCTTTGCACATCCATTGAAACCCTGCAGCAGATCGCGCGTCTTGCTCTTGGCCGGATCGACGCCAAACAGCTTGAGAACCGAAAAAATGGGGCCGATCACCTCGAACAGCGCCATCGAGGGGATGGTGGGCACGTTCAAGTCGCGCGACGCGGTGCCGATGACGCGCAGGTCGCTCCACGAGACGCCGAGCTTCTTGCGCCGGTTGCCCATGTGGTCGGCCTGCTGCTGCGTGCCCGAGAGCCAGTCGCGCAGGTCGAACGGCTGGTACTTTTCGACGTCGGCGTCCTTGTCGTGCTGCGAGCTCAGCTGGCGCTCGAGCTCGTTGAACTGGCGCTCGGCATCGGCGACATGCACGTGGCGCTCGCTCGAGCCTTCCACCGAGGGCGTCTCCGAGTTGACGGCGGTGTGCGTGTGCGTAAGGTCGTCGGCACGGGGAGCGTTGTGGGTGGCGATGAAGCTGTCTGCTCCACCGGCGTTGCCCAGTCCCGTGGGGCCTACTGCCGACATTGTGTGGGGTGAGCAGGGGAGGGGAGAAAGGGTTGATGAAGGAGGAGGAGGGGGAGGTGGTGAGCAAAGACAGAAGGATGGTCTCTCTCTCTATATATATATTGGCAGCGCAGTCCAGGGCAAGGGTAACAAAACACGAACGTCGAGCTCCGTGGCAATCGACAGAGTGATTGAGACACAAGCCGTGGACAGCGGATGGCGAGCTGATTGTTATGCTCCAACAGTGCCGTCGGAAATTAGCTCATTCGTCGAAAGAAAGCGAGGTGCAGTTGCAGTGCAGTGTAGTCGACCACTGAGCCAATGGGAATACTGTGAAATGTCCTCGGAGATGATTTTCTCTCACTCTCGCTCCGCACAGAATCGTACGACGTGGCAGAGTGTGACAGCGGTAAAACTGTTTTTTCCCCTTTGGCCAGAAATTACGCCATGCCGAGAAAGGCAGAAAGGCAGAAAAGGATGAAAAACATTGGAAAAAGGCACTTTCTTTTTGGTTGTGTTCCTTCGGAATTTTTCGATAGCCAAAGCGCTTTGTCTGTGTGGGGGGCGCGTTGGCTTGGCTGAACGGCAACTGCAACTGCAACTGCACAACGCTGCACAAGGCTGCACAACACTGCAAATCTCTTTCGGGCCGATGCTGCCCCATCAGCTCCGCGGAAGTAATGTATCTCGCTCTTGATTCAGCCGCAAACCACGTCGTCCACCGCAGCCATCGCAGCCATCGCAGCAGCAACGAGAGCATACAAGGCGGTTCTCCCAACATGCGCCAAGTGTAGAGCATCGCAAGCATGACTCATCCACGATCGACTGTCACAAGTGCAAATTGTGACTGTGGCAAAGGCGGGAATCGGAAAGCGGCGACGAGTCAACGAGTCAAATGCGTGCTTTTCAGCTGCGAGTGCAAGCCAAGCAGAGCTGCAGCCCCACCAGCGGATTTCGCTCCAATTTTCTTGGCGAGACGCGCGCGCTTCAAGAAATTCGCCCATCCACCTCCGCGGGATTCCTTTTCGAAAATTCACCGGCGTCCCGATGACCGATTCCATGCCCCGATCCAATCACTCATCGCGACTCACCCACTCAATCGTAGGCAAAGGGTATCATATTCTATCTGTCATCGTGTGTATGCGGGTGGTGGCGGCGTGATCGAGCTTTCATCCAGTCATGTGTTCCTCTCCTCCTGCTGCGCCGACAATGAAGCGGGCACCTCGACATTCTCCACCAGACCAGAGGTGCGGCTGGCTTCAGCAGGCAACACCGCCTCCGTCTCCACCCGGCTCATCCCGCCGCCACCACCCGTCTTGGGGTGCAGCTCCTGCATCGCCACCGTCGTCGCTCCACCCGCAGCCACCTTTTGCGATCTCGAGAAACTCAGCACCCCCATCGCAGCCGACCGGAACCGCCTGCTGCTGCTCCTGTCCAGCTGACTCGACGGCGAAAACTCGTCCAGCTGCGAGCCCGCCGAAACATCCCGTCCCATCTTGCGAGGCGTCAGCTGCCCAAACTCGCTCGCCTGCGCTTCGCGTCGTCGGTGCTGCGCCTCGTATCGACTCATGATGCTGCTGAGGTTGCCTCGTCTGCGTGCCGCGCCTCCATCCTGCTCCTCGTCGTCGTCCTCTGCATTCGCCGCCTCCTCCAACCCATCCAGATGAGCAGACGCATTGCGCTTCTTGCGGTTCTTGGACGCTGCAAGCCTCTCCTTCAGCGTGAGTCGCCTCTCCTCTTCGAGCGCTTCTGCACGCAGAGCCGCCTGCAGCGTCACCGTCTTCTGCGTCGTGCCGCCCGAAAAGCCGCTCGCACGACTCAGCGCGCCCGAAGCATCGCGTCGGTACGTCCGGCGTGACACGTTGCGTTCCACACCCGCCGATGCCGCATCGCGTCTCTTGGTCGGCGACGCTTCCAACGTCTGATCGTTTTCGGTAGCAGCACCAGCAGCCGGGTCCTCGGCATCGTCACGATCCTTGCTGCGCTTACGACGGCTCGAGCTGCGACGAGGCACCATGACTCCACCTTCAGCCACGCTGGCCAACGGCTCCGAGTCACCCGTACCCGGTCGTCGAGATCCACGCATCGACGTAGGACTCGTCGGCGCCTGACTCCCCTCGCCACTGCGCCACGACCCGTACGAAGGCACCTGCAGCAGCGAAGTCCCTCCCAAAAAGCCTGGTCCCTGCCGCGAAGGCGACAAGAGGTTGCTGCCACGTCGGCGCAACAAGCTCGACGGCGACTGCGGCGATCCGCTGGCACTCGCATCCGAACCCGCTCGCTCGCGGCGACGCAATGCGCGCTTGTAGTCCTCCATCATGTTCTTCGGGATGCTGGCAGCGGGATCCACCACTTCCTCCACCTCCTGCGTCTCCTCGAGGTGTCGAGCGAGGTGGTCCGGAAGCACAATCTCCTCGTTGCCATCCAGCATCAGATCCCTAGGCCGCATCAACGTAGCAGCCTCGCCGCCAAGCGGGATCTCGTCGCCGTGCTTCTCGTCCTCCTCATCGTCGTCGTACTCGTCGTCATCCTGCTCCTCGTCCCACTCACCCACGATACCGCCGCCGCCCTGAGAACTGACCAGCGCCGGGCCATACCACTCGATCGTGTCAAACAGATCCACCGGCGCCAACGGGTTGCGCGGCAGCCACAGGAAATCGTCCATCTCCTGGTTGTAGAACGGATTGTTGTAGCGCGCCGTGTTGTTGGGCGTGTCGTCCCAGCGCACCGGAGGGTGGGGGCGCACAAGCTCGCGGCCCTTGAGCGACTCGTCATAGTCTTCGTAGTGCGACTGCTGACTCGACTTGGCCCAGCCCTGGTCCGTGTTGCCCGTGGCGTGCTTGCTCGCTCCTTGCTGGTAGAGCGGATCGGTGCTCGACGTCCCCTCGGCCGTGTCGTGCATCTCGAAGCCCCCTGGACTCTGCGGCAACTCCTCGTCAGCGACGGTGGCCAGCTGGCTTGGCTTCTTGCGCAGCGTTCCAAAGTGACGGCTGCCGCGCGATCGCGAGCGACGACTCGAGTGACGCAGCAGGTGACCCTCCTCGTCGTGCTCCAGATACGGCGCATCGCCGTCCTCAAAGCTCAGGTCGTAGTCGTCCTCGCTCGGCAGCGGAGCATGTGCAGAGACGGCGTCGAAAGCCGACAGGAAGGGACGATCCTCGCTTCTCGAGCTGCCGCGACGGCGGTGAACCACGTGCTGCTTGCGAATCGCCGTGCGGCGCTGAAGAGCGGCTGACGGATCGTTGGGCACCTCGCCATCCATATGCTGCTGCTGCTGCTGTCCTTCTTCAACGGCAGGCGAATCGTGCGAGTTTCGGAAAGAATGAACGTGCAGCTGGCTCGTCGGCGGCAGGCCGGAAATGGCGCGTCTGCGATCTCCCGAAGCACGCTCGCGACTCGGGCGCGGCGACTCGACGAGGTTGTTTATACCCAGCGAGTTCTTGGCGGCATGGCGGTAGTGGAAAGCGTGCTTGGCCGTCTCCTTGACAAGGTAGCGAGGCGTCCTTGCAATACCTTTAGCGCCGAGGCCAACCGCATTGGCAGGTGCTTTGCCCTTGGCGTACGCGGTGGCGAGGTAGCTCTGTCCATCGAGACCGTTGGCGTTGAACGAGTCGTGGAGGCGCTGCCAAACGCGCTGGAAGGCCGAGTTGGTGGGCGGTGGGGGCACCACCGAGGGATATCGTCCAGAGGCAAGCGCATCCAGCGGAGTGCGGCTGTCGCTTCCTTCGTCGGCGGTGCTGGGTCCCAGATCGCTCCGCTGCATCTTTTGCCAGAGCGGACGAGAGTCGATGCCGCACAGCGCTTCAGCCTCTTCGTCGTCCAAGGCTCGGCACTGCGACTTCCACAGGCGCGTAGCGATGAGCTTGGTGATGACGGTGAGCGGAATGAGCAGCGCCGACATGCCAATGTACACCGGCCTCTTGCGAAGCACCGAGAAGAAAATGAGCAGCACAGCTTGCATCACCACAATCGCATCGAGGCTGTAGCGCAACAGCCGGAGGAAGTAGACCGCGCCCTCCATCTCGTTGAATCGTCGGTAGTAGTGGTAGGCGAAGTTCTTCTTGAAGATGACCAGCGCAAGCGACAGATAGACCAGCGCGAACGGAATGACGAGCGGGTTAAGCAGCGCAAAGATGAAGACGATGGCCATGATGTTGATGTGCAGCGGCAGCCAGTAGTATCTGTTAAAGTTGCGTGGCAGCGTCTTGATGGCGCGCACTCGAGGTGTTGCAGCCTTCCTCGCACCCCAGTGCTGCAGCAGCGCAATCATGAAGCCCATGTGCTCGAAGCCCGACTGCAGCGCCAGCTGAAGGATCAGGTACGACACAAAGAAGGGCGCAGCCGAGGGGAAAGCGCTGGCGACGGTGGTGAGGATGGAGCCCGTGTTGCCGACCTTGGTGAGCACCGTGACGATGACGGCCGAGCCGACGCTGAAAAAGATGACGACGTTGCAGATGACAAACTTCCAGTAGCGGATGAGGCACATGTCGTAGAGTGCGCTGAAGGTGACGAAGCCCTGAGCGCGCTTGCTCACCTGGAAGATGAGCTCGGGCACCGACATGGACGCGAGCGAGACGAGCAGAGGCGGCAAGGTGATCGTAACGAAACCAGTCACTTTGGGGTTGTCGTTGAAAAAGTTGCCGAGGCCAGGGATCTGTTTGAGCTTGTCGACGCTAAAGATACCGAGGACGATGGTGTTGATGATGATGACCCAAAAGATGGTGAAGCCCCAGGTGACGACGCTGACGCCAAAGCCACGGACGACGTCGACGGTGAAGGAGGTCTTCATGAGACGGTCCCAGTCGAGATCCTTGACCTCGGGAGCGAGACGCACCTTGACGACGATCTGATCCTTGAGCTCGCGCCACACCATGCGCGCCTGACGCGGATCACGGAAGGTGACAAAGGCGGTGGATGTGGGCTCGTAGCTGGTTGGCGGGCGAGAACGCATCTCTGTGACGAGCGCGGTGAGCAGGTTGAGCTTGGTGAGGAGGTAGTCGATGGTGGGCACCGTCTGGCCGCGGAAGAGTGCAGAGAGCCGCGTCGCTGGCTGGAAGGGGTCAAGCAGCTCGCGCGGAAGCTCGTTGAGCGCCTCCCAGACGGTCTCGCCCATTTCATGCTCGCCGGTGCCAGCGTCGTTGGCGTCGATGGCTTGGGTCTGCTTGGCGTGCATGCCGCGGTTGGTGGGCGAGAAGCGAGCGAGTCTGCGCGCAAGTTCCTCCTCCAACGCCTTGCCCGCCGGGTGCTGCGCCGAGCCGAGCTTCTCAATGTCGGGGTCGAGTGCTTCCGAGGGCGTTGCCGAGCCTGAATGGGAGCCACTGGCAGCTTGAGCGTGCTTGGAACGTTTGCGCGAGCGAAAGGGGCGACCGAGGGAAGCTGCGAAACGTTTGAAGAAGGAAGAGGAGGAGGATCGCTCTTGGTCGTCATTGTTGGGTTGCGACGATCCATCTGCTGCTTTCTTGCGCTCTTGCTGGCGCATCTTGAGTGTGCGGCGACCGACCGCAACGAGCACTTCTTGAGCGAGCTTGACGTGCGCAGCTTCGAGTTGAGTGAGCACCTCTTGGCGACGAGAGAGCATGGAAGCGAGCTCGTTCATCTTGCGCACGAGCACGACGGTCTGAACGGGGCTCTTGAGGTAGCGGTCGGGATGCAAGTCGGGCTGAGGACCGCTTGGCCCATCGCTGCGAGCCGAGAACACAGCCGGTGGTGTGACATGCTGCTGTTCTCCCAAAGTGGATCGATGGTCTGAATCGGACCCCGAGGTCTGCTGCGCGTCCGTGTCTCGGGTCTGGCGATCGGAGCGAGAGGCAGGGAAAGCGGCGTCGTTGCTGTGACCGTCGTCGGACGAGGTGTCGTCGTCATCGGGTCGCAGGAACTCCTCAAAGTAGCGACGAATGCTGGCTTCGTCTCGCATGGTTCCAGGCAGGTTCATGACCATCAAGGTTCGCTGACGCCATCCGTCGCTGTTGTCAGAGGAGAGGCCTTGCGCCGTGGTCAAGTTGTGGTGAGCATCTCGATGCAAGGGTGATGTTGTAGCAGTAGCAGTAGCAGTGTTGTTTGCGGCAGCGGTGCGCGCTTCTGCCTTTGCTTTGATGACCTTGTCCCTCGTCTTTTGGATCTGAGCTTTGCGCACCTTGAGCGAGCCTGTGCCGATCCACCAGAGCGCCAAGACCCAGGTGATGCTCAGATACCATAGGAGCACGAGGTGGATCCAGAGCAAGGATCGGCCCTTCTCGTTGGGCACGGTAGGGCACTTGTCGACGCGTTCTTCGGTGCAGCCGGGTTCGGGGGTGCTGACGAGGTAGGAGAGCGAGGCGCGCGCCATATCAGTGGTGCTGACGCCGCGACTAAAAGTGATGTGGATGGAGAGCAAGATGGGCGCTGTGGTCAAGCCCTGCAGCAGGACCCACCAGAGGCAGGCGCGCAGGAAGCGGACGTAGACGACGGTGTCCATGCCCGTGTGGTCGGCATACCATTCGTCGGTGAAGGAGATGGCGCGCTTGACCCAGGCGAACGGCCATCGCGACAGCATGGGTGAGGGGGTAGAAGCGTGGAAAACGCGCGAGAGGTAGAAGTGGCCCATCTCCCAGTCCTCGCAGGTATCCTTATCTCGAGCATGTGCGGGATTGTCCTGGACGCCGCCGGGAGGATGTCGGAGACGAGCATCCTTGTGCCAGAACTTGGTGAATCGTGTGCGTGGAAGGCGCCGTAGCTGGAGAAGCGATTCGTAGGTGATGGCCGAGATGCTACCGACGACAGCAAAGATGACGCAGGTGGAGACCAAGCCCTGGAAGCTCGAGTTGATGGTCCTCTCGTTCAAGTCGGCCATTGTGGATGTCGAAGCTTGTGGGCGGTGGAAGACCGCCTACGGAGACGACGGTCGGGGCGATGAGATGATGTTGCTGCTACGAATGGAATCAGAGACTGAGCATGACGATGAGTGATCGACGCGACGATATCGGATGAGGCGAGAGACGACCGATGACCAACACCGATCGCGTGACGTCGGAGCAAGGCCGAACACAGCAACGTCGGATGAGACCGCAGCGGTGGGAAAGATGTCGCAAACGATCCGACGATCGGCACACCAGCGCTGTTCGTTGGAGAAAGAGAGATGGAGAGAGAGCGGATGTGGTCGGGTGAGGTAAAGGTGATTAGACAACAAGAAGCAGGAGGTGAATAGTTGCTCGCTGTATCAGCACCGCACAGAAGCGCACGGCACGGCACAGCACAGCACAGCACAGCACAGCACAGCACAGCACAGCACAGCACAGACAGACCCTTCTCAGTTGCAAGTAACTCGCTGCCGGCTCGAGGTTGAGCCATGAATCATGCATGAGTGAGTTTCGAGGTTTCGATGCGTCGTCTGTCGAGCAGCTCCTAAAAATACTGCGAAAAAGGAGGCAGCAGAGACGCAGAGACGCAGAGACGCAGAGCGCAGAGCGGGTCCAGTTGAGCCCGTCGTCGCGCTGTGTTTTGAGTAGAGTTGCATTTCTAGCCCCCATCTGCTGCAAGGCTGCTGCTGCGCTGCACAGCGACGATGCACATTCCGACATGAAACTGTCATTCACACGGCACACAAACACAGACACACACAACAACAATCACAGCAACGCCACACACACTCGAGTCACCGTAACCGATGCTGAGCCATAGACTTACTTCTTCACTGGTCTCTGCCAATTGTGAACAAAAAGATAGGGTCCAGAGTTGGTCGTAGTCAGGGGCTGCGCTAGAGAAACGGCAGTTGGTCGCGCAAAGGCCAAAAGCTTGGCTTGGCGAGAAGCGCGTTCGTCTGTTTCTTTTTGGCACGCCGCCGATCTTGACTATTTAGATCACGTCGTTATGCAGCGATTTTGCAAGCATCGCAGAGCGCAGGATCGAACAGATCGGCGATTCATCCCACTCCCGATCCAGCAAGACCGATTTGCTCCATGAACCCTTGCTGGCGAGTCGCGAGCTGCGAGTTGCGTGCGCGCGCATTCCAGCCACCTCGTCGCCCTCTGGCCTTTTGTACTTGTCGTGATGCTCTCACGGTTGCTGGTCCGCTGTGAGTTTGAGCATGGTTCGCGGTGCATACCGACAGCATACCTCTTTCCATCAAACACTTCGACAACAAGGTCGCGACCTCTGCCGCAGTTTTTGTTTGGGGACCTTGGGTTGCCGAGCATGCGAGCAAGGTGATTGATTTGCGCTTCAAACCCACCTAAGCCGTTGTGACCGAAACGAGTGCAAAACGGCGGCTGTCCCGAACAGTGGGAAACGAAACGCGTTTTTTCCTTTTACCGGCCTTTCCGTTTGAACCCTCTTTTTTTTCTGACAACCAGCTTGCTCTCGACCCACTTGGAACAAAGAGGAAAGCAACGTCCCATTGCGGCCATTCCGATAATCTTTCTGGAGCCGTGAGAAGGAGAAGAAAAGAAGCGCTCTCGGTCCGATTGCGAAGGCAGAGGCTACCGAGTGTGAGGTGGACAGATCGACGTTCGGGACGAGGTGTCGGCAAGTACTGCAGGCGCTTTTTCGTTTTTTTTTTTTTTTTTTTTTTTGTAACTCAGTCGAGAGAGACAGACTTTTGACCCTGTGACGCAGCAGCAAAAGAGAACCCACGGCACAGCAACACTTGTTCGATATATTTATTTATTTTTCATCACATTTTTTTTTGGTGATTGCGTGACGGGATGCGATTTTGCGCAACGTGTCAAACAGACTGCGATGCGCTGACTACAGTAGCCAAGCGTGGGAGCGACGAGCCAAAAAGAGGCGGTCGATCCAGTCGGCTCCTCCTTCGTCGCTACCACCACCACCACCAACCTCAGCATCGATCACTCTGCTCCTTCTCACAAGGCGCAAATCCCGCTTGTCCTGATTCTTTCGTATCTCCAACAGATCGAAAGTCAGGCTCCAATTCCCCCCTGCCAACGTCTCTCTCTCTCTCTCCTTCTCTCTCTTCCCCTCTTTCCTCCTCTCGACACCATGAGACCTCAATCCATCTTGCCAGACGCCCTCTCCGCTGTGGGTGAGACGCCGCTCATTCAACTGAATCGGATCCCGCAGTCAGAGGGCATCAAGTGCAACGTCATGGTCAAGTGCGAATACTTCAACGCCGGCGGTAGCGTCAAGGACCGCATCGCTCGGCGCATGCTCCTCCAGGCCGAACACGATGGCACCCTCATCCCCGGCAAGTCGGTCGTCATCGAGCCCACCAGCGGCAACACGGGTATCGGTCTTGCGCTTGCCTGCGCCATCCGAGGCTACCGCTGCATCATCGTGCTCCCCGAAAAGATGTCGGCCGAAAAGGTCAACACGCTCCGTGCGCTCGGCGCCGAAGTCATTCGCACCCCCACCGAGGCGGCCCACGATGATCCTCGTTCCAACATCATGGTCGCTCGTCGTCTCGCCAAGTCCATGCCCGACGCCGTCATCCTCGACCAGTACAACAACCTCAACAACCCCACCGCCCACTGGGCCACGGCTGAAGAGATCATCGAAGCCATCAAGGCCGGTCCCGCTCCTCCTTCCTCCACCTCGCTCTTGCACGGCATGGGCGGTCTCTCGCTCGGCGGCGACAAGGAGCCCGTCGACGCCGCCTCCGCCCGCCCTCTCACTCCGGACTCGAACCGTGGTGCAGACGAGCTCAACGGCTCCACCGCCACCTGCTCGGACAAGGTCGACGTGCTCATCGCCGGTGTCGGCACGGGCGGTACCATCAGCGGTGTTGCCTCGCGTCTCAAGCGCGCTGACCACAACCCGAACTGCTTTGTGCTCGGCGTCGACCCCATCGGCTCGGATCTGGCGCTGCCCGCCTCGCTCAACGCCCTGCCCGAAGGCTGCGACGGCTCGTACAAGGTCGAGGGCATCGGCTACGATTTCGACCCCAACACGCTCGACAAGAAGGTGATTGACGAGTGGTACAAGACCGAGGACGAGCAGAGCTTTGTCTACGCGCGTCGCCTGATCCGGGACGAAGGCATCCTCGCCGGAGGCTCGTCCGGCGCCGCCGTCAACGCCGCGATCAACTGGCTCAAGCCCGGCGGTGCTGGCTGGGACAAGTTTGGCTCGCAGCCGGGTCTCAACGCCGTCATCATGCTGCCGGACAGCATTCGAAACTACATCACCAAGCCTTGGCTGGTCTCGGATGCCAAGCCCGAACGTCGCGAGGCCGAGATTGACTTTGACAACTTCCAGTAAAGGCGCGGGGGGGCATGCCGCTCTCTCTGAGCGCTCTCTCGTTCGGTTCCGTTTCCGTTCCCGTTTCCGTTTCCATTTCCCCTTTCTCTCCCAAAGCTCCTCCAACTCTTGGATGGCTGGCCGTGGTCGCTGCTGCTGTGCGCGCCGTGCAGCAGCAACGCATCCACCTACCGCGAGTGCTCAAGCTCAACACTATCTCTGATAACCAACAACCAACTCTAGGCGAACGTCTTGAATACCTGAACCGGGGTGGGAGATGGAGTAACAGAGGGGGTCGGACCTCTGTTCTTGCAATACCCATGCGATGCTCTTTTCATCCCGGTTCGCCCTGCTTCCTCACACATACCCTTTGGCTTTACCTCGTTTCCGCTTTCCCCCTTATCTTCTTTCCTTTCTCTCGGTATGCCATTTCCTTTTTGAACCTTGCCTTCATCACCGCCCACTCTTTTTACCGCATTGGCTGCACTGGACGACCGTCATCGCCTTGTCTCTCGCTGCGTGGGAGGAAAGTGATGTCGTCGATCCGTGAAGCCGTCTGGGCTTGGCCATTTTTCTACCTTTTAACTCTTTCTTGCTTGGCCTTTCCCGGATTCCCCTTTGTTCACCACCTTTTTGCTGCCGTGGCATGCACGGCCCGATGCTTGATCATCGTGGTTTGTCGTGTCATCGGGCATTGTCGCCCTCTCGTCCTGCTCTCTCTCTTGCATCAGTCATGGCTTTCAACACTGCATTCTGATCCGCATTCTCTCTCTCTCTATTGTCGTTCGCAACCCTTGCAAATCTCGCACACTCGCATCTGTACAACTCCGACATGTTGTAATATTACCATCACCCACTGCCAGCTAATCGCAGTCCGCTTTTCTTCTCATGACTTCGACTTGTGTTCGTGCCTTGTCAGGGCTCGCGCCTGTTTGGAGGAGGGGCGGGTAGCCGAGATATCCGCATCTTGTAGGACGGAGATGGAAGGGACGGGACAGTTGTTCTTCTCACGCGCCACGTCGTCTCTGTTATCGCGCGCAATTGCGGGGGAGGAGGCAAGGCGCGCCAAACGCGGCTATTTGAGTCGTTGTTGCTCGTTTGTCGCTTTGGACGTGCAGCTGCCTGCCATGCTGGCTCTTTCAGGACACCGCCCCGCTCTCGATGGCTTGACTCGCTCCTCATGAGGACAATGCAAGCCAGCTGATCTCGAACAAGCAGCGCCTTCATGAGCGCAAACAGAGCCTCGTCTAGCGCTCGTACACTCACCCCGGGCGCTGCAAGTCTAGACTGCCCTTGCGCCGCTCTGGCAAGTCACATGTCGTTTGTTTGCCGCGCTCGCTCGTCAAGTCGAAGCTCGTTTAGCTTATTGTTGCCATGTGGCAGATATCGCTCATCCACCCACCCTCGCATGAGCTTCTTTTGCTCCATGCCGCTTCCCCGCAACCACGCTTACCGCTGTCGCCTCGTCTTGCAGACGAGTCTGCGCTTATCTTGCAGCAGCAGTGATAGCAGCATCTCTAGCGACCCGTATCGTCGCGCTTGGCTGCTTCAAGTTCCATCTGGACGTCGACCTCAACCACATTTATACTCGACCTCTCGAGCCAAGAGCCTTTTCATCTCGACGGTCCCCACCCTCGCCCCAAACTCTATTCATACACCAACTTCCATCTCGGCCTTGCTTTGCTCATCATTTCTTGCGTAGCTTTCATTTCTGCTGCTGTGCTTCTTCATTCTGCGCACAGCCAACGCTCGACACTCGGCCATTCTCTCGATTTGCAGCCAGCCACACCCACTTAAGAAGCGATGGAAAGCCAGAAGGACGCCTGCGATGATACATCCAAACCAGAGAGCTACGTCCTGGACTACCAGCCTCCTAGCATGCCCAACCAGGCCACCGCTGCACCAGCTGCAACCCAAGTGGGACCGCGCAGGCACTTCAGCACGTTGGCACTTATCGGCCTTTCGTTTGCCATCCT
Organism: Sporisorium reilianum f. sp. reilianum; assembly: GCA_900162835.1. Classification (NCBI taxonomy): domain Eukaryota; kingdom Fungi; phylum Basidiomycota; class Ustilaginomycetes; order Ustilaginales; family Ustilaginaceae; genus Sporisorium; species Sporisorium reilianum. The sequence continues at coordinate 944,054 of LT795059.1, read as the reverse complement.
CAACTCGTGGACTGCTGCATGTGCTGCCGTCAACCTTGCGCTAGGTGCTGGTGGGCCCGTCGGTGTCGTATGGGGCATCCTCGTCGGCACCATCGGCGCCTTGACCATTGCCATATCGCTCGCCGAACTCTGCCATATTTATCCACTCGTCGGTGGCCAGTATCACTTCTCATTCGCCATGACGACCAAGCGATACCGTGCGCCCGTAGCGTACATCGCCGGGTGGATGGGCACTGCAGGCTGGATCGCCCTCGCTTCCAGCGCCCCCCTCTACGCTGGCTCCACCGTCATGGGCCTCATCGGCATCTACATTCCCGCCTTCGTCCCCAGCCCTTGGAAACTGTTTCTGGTCTACATGGGCCTCACCATCTACAGCGGCATCGTCAACATCTGGGGCGTCCGTATCCTCGACAGGATGAACCAGGCCGCTCTGCTGTTCTCCGTCCTTGGCGCCGTCGTCGTCTTTGTCGTCTGCCTCTCCGTCCCTTCGGCGCAAGGGCATCGATCCAGCGCCAACTTTATCTTTACCGACTTCGTCAACCTCACTGGGTGGAGCGACGGCATCGCCTGGATGATCGGTCTCATTCAGGCGCAGTACTGCCTCGTAGGTGCGGACGGTGCTACCCATGTGATTGACGAGATCGACCGCCCGCACATCAATGCGCCCAAGGCCATGGTGTTGGCGTGTCTCATCGGGGGTACGAGCTCGTTCTTGGTGCTCATCGCCGTGTTGGCAGGGATCAGCGATATGGAGCGCGTCATCAGCGCAGGCGCCGCCGGCATTGTCGAAGCGTTCCTGCAGGCCACTCGCAGCAAAGCAGCGACCGTCTGCTTGAACCTCATCCTCTTTGGAACGATTGCGTTTGCGGGTCCTGCGCTCATGCTTACTGCGAGCAGAATGGTCCAGGCGTACGCCAACGACGGCTGTCTGCCCTTGCAGAGCAAGCTGGGCTCCATCTCGCCCAAGTACAAGGTACCCGTGTATGCGGTGCTCTTCTGCTGCACCTGCTACGCCATCTTCGGCGTGATCCTCTTCGGATCCGTCCTTGCGGTGCAAGCGATCGTCAGTGCGAGCGTCGTACTGCTGCAGCTGTCGTATGTCGTTCCCATCGCTGCAATGCTCTTTGGTGGCAGAAAACGCATCTTCAACGCCCTCCAACGCAGCCAGGACGACACAGAAGATGATGACGACGACGAGATTCCCCTTCCCGCCAGCATCAAGTACTCGCTCGGCCCCGTTCTGGGCCCTGTCATCAACGCGGCTGCTCTGGGATACATCCTCCTCACAACGGTGCTCTTCTTGCTGCCTTCCTACATTCCCGTCACTTCGCCTTCGTTGATGAACTACTCGGTGGTGGTTGTGGCGACAACGCTGGTCCTGGCGGCGGTCAATTGGTTCGCTTTCGCGAGGAAGAGGTATACGGGGCCGAAAGGGTTTAGGGAGATGCTGCTGAGGGCGCATGCTGCTAGGGGAGAGTGATGGGCGCCAGAACGCTCGAGAGAGTCTGTATTTTACACCTCTTGCACTGGAAGTCTCATTGTCATGTCAACCATTCTTGACCAGGTCCGTTTCGACGCCGTTTGTGATGGTTTTCCGCATTGCACAGCTCACAAAAACGTCAAGGGGAACGCATCACGAACTGCATTCAATTACTGATCAACACACTCTCTTTGCCCGAATGTTTGACCTTGTTTCGACCACTCCATCACTTGTCGACATCCAACATAATCCTTCCGGCGATGCGACCGTTGATCATGTCGTCAAACACGCCCGGCAGATCGCTCAACCCCTTGAGCACGAAGTGCACCTTGACTTTGCCCCTCGACGCGATCTCGAGCGCCTCGGTCGCGTCTTGGCGGTTGCCCACCGCCGAGCCGACAATCTTGTGTGTCATGAGCACCGTCTTGAAGATGGACACGGGCAGGATCGAGTTGGGCATGCCGACGATCACCAGCGTACCGCGCGGGCGGATGTAGTTGAGCGCCAGCTCGTAGGCTGCCGAGCTCGCGGCGGCGACGACGGCGGCGTGTGTGCCAATGCCACCCGTGGCTTCTTTGATGGTCGCTGCGACATCTGTGGTTGTTTTGAAGTCGACGCTGTTTGAAAGTAGTTGGGAAGGGGTGCGAAAGTAAGCTATCTTGGTCCGAGGCCGCGACGAGGCGCTTCAAAGCAAAGACTTACAAGACCTCACAACCCAGCTCGAGGCTCATCTTCTTCTTATCCTCTCCCGTGTCGATGCCGATGACGCGCAGTCCGGCGTTCTGAGCATACTGGACGCCCAAATGGCCCAGCCCGCCACCGGATCCAGGAATGACAACCCAGTTGCCCGCCTGAAGATGCGCCTCCTTGAGCGCTCGGTAGATGGTGACTCCCGCGCAGAGGATCGAAGCGGCTTGGTCGAGGCTCAGCGCGTCGGGGATCTTGGTGAGGTAGCGCGCAGTGTGTCGCACGTACTGCTGGAAGGTTCCGTCCACCGCATCTGTAATGTCAAAGTGGGTTGGCGGTCAGCCTTCTTGTCGCATCTCTAGCAAGGAAGGCGGTCTGGTCAACTTACAGCCGCTAGGTTTGTACTGGGCACAGTTGATCTCGTGGGACAGTCGACAGTATTCGCAGTTGAGACAGGCATCGGCGATCCACTTGATGCCGACGCGATCGCCCACTTGGACGTACTCTTCCGCACCCTGTCCAAGCGCGACCACGATGCCGGCGCCTTCGTGGCCGCCGATCAGCGGGAGCTTGGGTGGCGCAGGCCAGTCGCCCAGCAGCGCGTGCAGGTCTGAGTGACACACTCCCGTGTACAGGACCTGTGCAAGACAATGAAGCACATCATGTGAATCAATAGAGTCAGAGTTTGACGGTCTCATAGGTCGCAGCCGTGATACTAACCCTAACAAGCACCTCGCCAGGAACGAGCTCCGACTGCTTGACAGTGTCGAGCTCTTTGATCGAGATCTTTTCCGGACCGCCATTCTCGTAAAAGATGGCCACGCGGTTGGTGGGCGACACCTCCAGTTGCTTCTCTCGAGGGTCTTGCACCATGTTGGAGTGAGAATGAAGCTTTCCGCTTGGTTGGTAAGGTCGTTGTGTGGGTGGTGGATGAAAGCCTGTGGAATCGACTCTACTGTGAGACTGTCGATCGGGTCGGCGAGGTTGACGTGGTAAGGTCATCCAAGCTTGGGGGTACGGGGACTTTATTTATAGACGTTGTCATGGCCGGGCTTGTTGCACATCAGTGTCGAGCGACATCCTCTCGTTGTGCGCACGATGAAGGCGAAAGCTATACAAATGAAGAACCGTGCGCAGGAAAGCTGCTCTGGAATTCGCGGATCAGCGGCCGGGTGTCAGTCCAAGCTGATAGCTCCATGCGGTCTCTCACAGTTACCCCACACGAAAGCAAGCGAGCGCAATTCGACCTCTGACCTCTGACCTCGGCTGTCATACGTCGTTTCGGTGTTTCGAAAGAGTGCGTAGAAGCGACCCCGCGTTTCGAATGAGTTACCACATCAAATTCCCGACTCGATGGACCCCGACTATTACGGCCACTCGTCATACCCGTTGCTTCGTCTTGGTCAGAACTTCCGCCCAGGTGAACAGCAACAACGATGATCGTGATGGTCGAACGTCGTGTTCCCCACCAGCCTGCATGCTGCAAGCCACCACTCGTCTCATCATGGCCGTTGCAAACTTTAAAGTTGAATCCTGCAGATCGTTGAGATGGACCGAGGTCGCAAAGGCCTTTCTCACAAGACTTCACGGAGTACTGCTACGAACACGTGCAGTCCCACCGGAAGCATGCGTTCGAGCCATGCAACCCGCACTTTACTCACATGACTATCTTCATGCCCATCAGCATGCTTTTGTGAGGGCTCGTTCCTTCTGCCTGTCCGTATCGCTGCTTGAGGATCTCATCTCTGTCTGTCACACGAGACCGAGACCATGACAATGGATGGTGGGAGTGCCCATGTCCCTTCCACCCGCGCCACTTCATCTTGCAGGTCGACTTCGAAAGCACTCGTCTGCACTCACTTCATACAGTTTGAGATGAGCTGCATGGCCGACCTCGACTCCTGTGAGCTCGAGCAAGCCTCATCGGCTTCTTTATTTACTTCCGGTCTCGTCCCGCTTGTGCCCAACCCCCTTTCATGTCGCACAGAACGACAAGGTGACTGCGGTAGGTGGCTCCGGCAACGCAGATCCGGGTGTAAGTTTGCTTGTCGTCGTAGGAACATTCGGTTCAGTCGTGATCCCATCGGCTTTGGTGCCACGCCTTCAAATTTCACGGTCGAGATGAAAAACTGCAACTTTTCTGACCTCACGATCAAGCATCTTTTCATCCATTTGTGGCAAGTCTTCGGCCAAAGTGGGGTCATTTTGATTTCAAGAACAAGACACAGACTCGAAAAACGAATCGTTGAGTGGCCTCTTCGTAGCATGCGGAAGGCAGTGAAGGAATGAATTGCGCATGCTGAGAATCATTCAACAAGCGCGACAGAGCTCTTTGCAAGGACTTTGCCAGAAACATTCATTGAAATCCATTTCTCACCACGAAATTCGACCCAAAATCGCATTCTCTTAGCAATTCCGAAAACTTCAGACCGCAATTTTTTCAAAATCGACGAGGACTTCAAATTATGAACTTGGGCTGCGAAAATCTCGGACCAAGAAAGCTTGCTGTGGACCGCTTGAAGCAGCAGGCTTCCTATGATTTTCGCTTTCTTTCTCTTTGAAATTCGGCGTCCTTTTCAGAGCCAACATTTTGGAATTCGTTTTGTCGGATCTGAATGCAACTTGACTGCCAAAATTTGCATTTGCCAATGATTTGGCATCGAAAATCACGACTTGTGAACATCTGCATGATCTATTTTCGCGGATGTGATTGGCACGAATTCTCTATTCATTGACTGCCGTCTGGATTTTGAAATGACACCTCGCTGACCTTCGGCGTCATGGATTGCAGCAGACTTTGACATGCACTCCTGATCGGAAGGGGATCTTCGTAACTCTGCGGCTGAGTTGTGAGAAACCGGGTTTGCCTTCAGATTGACTTGGTTTCAAAAGCAAGCTCAAATTGCGCCGAGCGAGAAAACAGGCACAATAAACAATGAATTCTTCGTCCAAAGCTCCTCGAATTCGTACTTTTTATAGGCATGCAGAGGAAACAGCAAGTCTTTTTTTTCCCAAGGGGTGCCAAGGGGACCACTGATGTCGACGACATGAGCTCCGGCAGAGGATGCAAAAGTCAATTTACGGAGGGATGACGGCACTGACGATGTTCCACGATCTTAGCCCATAGCCCCCTGAGAGGAACGCGAGGATATGAGCGGGAATGCTGGAAGCGAGGAGCAGCCAGCGACTGGAGCGAGGTTTGAAAGGACGCACGCAGCCAGCTCGGAAGCCTGGCTGGCCATGGAACTGAGCTTAGAGCAGGCAGCTCAGCGAACGAGCACCACCATCATACGAGTCGCCGCATGATCGAGTGCTTACCTCGTGAGCATTCAGGGTCCATTCGAGGATGTCGAAAGCGCGGCGGCACTGCGACTGCTGTGTGTGGAGAAAGAGGGAAGAAAGAGAGAGAGCAACGAAATTCCAACTGGCATTGGCGCGCACAATTTTGAGAGAGAGAGAAAAACGCACAGATCAATCAGCTAATCAAGCCGTTGCTTGCTTGCCTGCTTGCCTGCTTGCTTGCTCACCACCACCATCGCAGCCTGGGTCGACTAGCAGCCCCGCACACACACGGCGATCACGAGCGATGCTGTACGTTGCGCACGCCTACGAGGCTTCGGCCATCCTTCAGACCCTCGTCTTGCCCTCGTTTCTGCCCACGGCACCATGCCTGGCGGTGGTCAAACACTCTACGATCGAATTCCTATCGCTGGCCACTTCGAGCAAAAGCGGCTCGTCCACGGCGGGGCTTCTCGAAACGGTGCACACGGTCACGCTTCATGCTCGCATCCTAGCTGCTCAGACCATCACAGATCCAAGCTCGACAGGCGCATCAAAGCAGACGCTCCTCGTTCTCACCGATCATTACCAGCCAAGACTCATCAGTCTGGTAGCTTCGATTCATCCTGACAATGGAGAGCTTGTCGTCGAGACCGCTGTTATACTGGCACTCGATGAAGTGGCTCGCTCCCCTGCAGAATCCGCTCTAGGCGTATGGACCGAGCCTCTCTCTTCCAGCACGCCCCCGCTCGGCCAGAGGATTGCCTTCAGTCACGTCTACAAAGGCGTTGCCAGGGTCGTGCCTCTCGCTGCTCCTGCTGCCACCTCCACTTCGCAAGCACAGGACGATACAGACGAAACAATGCAGGATGTCTCGAGCGCAGACGCATCCGTTCCAGGCGTTCACTTTTCAAACTCGTTCGGCGTGCGACTGCCCCATCCCACTCTGCTGTCGTGTTCGGTGCTCAGCCGCGCCTCTCAAGCCTCTCTGCCCGCCGTCGCACTGCTCTCTCAATCCAGCGTGCCCTCCCAGATCCCCGGCTTTGGCGAACAGTGCCTTCCAGTGCTCTCGTTCCATTCGGTTCAGGTCGCCAATCAGGATCTCTCCCCCTTGCCTTGGGGTCCACCACGCAAACCTCCTCGCAAGACCAACGACGAAGACGATGACGACAAGCGCTTTGATCCTCAGTCCTCGTCGGCTGCCACTCAGGCCAGTCGATCCATCAAGCCCACCCAGAAGGCCGACAAAGCCTCGACTCGCAAAAAGCACGGTCCTGCTGCCATGGGCGCCAAGGTGTCCGTTCAGGATCTCCGCAAGAGGGAAGAGGATTGGGCCAAATCAGACCTCGCTCAAGCGCATGTCCCCTTGCCCTTTGCTGACGCTCTCGGTGCCCATCTGATTCACGCCTTGCCCGTCTCTGTGGGCGGGGGTGTGCTCGTCTTCTCAGAGAACAGCATCCTCTACGTGCCCCCGCCCGTCAACCCTCCCGCATCGACGAGCAATAGCGAAGCCAACCAACCTGCAACCACAACGGCAGATGCGTCCGACATCAAGGGGAAGAGACGCAAAGCAAGCGAAGGTGCCGCCGTCCAGACTCGAAGGCCTTCTTCCACCGCCGCTCAGCCAGACCCAGTGGCGGCTGCTACCACCTCAACCCCTTCCAACGAAAACGGCAAGCGCAGGCGCTCTTCCGCCAATGCCTCCTCGACCGGCGTAGACTCGCCTTCCAAATCCTCAGCCGCACCTCAATCCCGTCCCAGGCTTCTCCGCGTCGGTCTACCACATCCAGTCCAAGTCGTCTCCGTTGTCGATATGTCCGAGACCTCAGACTCGAGCGTCTTTTCCGTCCTCTTTGCATGCAGCTCCGGCGCTCTCAACTTGCTGCGGATCACCATGCCCAGCGGTGGCCAGATCGCACCATCCTCTCCGCTCCAACCAAAGTCGATGAGAGTCGAGACGCTCGGAACCACTTCTCAGCCCGCTGGCCCGCAGGCCCTCTCTTACCTCGGTGATGGCCTCATCTGCGTTGGCAGCGCCACGGGCGATAGCTGCCTCTACAAGATCCTCCAACAAGGCGCCGAACAAGATATGCCACTGTCGCCCAAGGAGCAGCTCCTCACGCCGCCTTCCTCGCCCACACAATCGCGAAGGAGAAGGTCTTCTCAGGTCGTTGGTGCATCTCTCGACAACACTGAGCTCCCCACCGCAGGCTCACTTGCTGTCGTCGAAACATGGCAGAATCTCGGTCCTGTCGTTGACTTTGTCGTCGATGACGGCGCAGGCGGCGACCCTACTTGTTCATCCGGCGCCCAGGCAAGAATCGTCACCTGCAGCGGTGCCGGTCCTTCTGGCAGCATCCGCGAGGCTCGCAGTGGCGCTTCGGTTCAGGACGTCTCGTCGCTGTCCATCCCCAACGCTCAACAAATCTGGCCGGTTCATGCTGGCAACGATGCGTCCAAGTACTCGGTCGGCCTCCTCCTTGGATTCGCCACCTCGACTGCGTACCTACACTTTGATGCAAAGGGAGATCTCGCCGATGCCACAGACCGACTCGCTGCGACTGGAACCGACTTGACCCTGCCAACCCTTGCAGCGTCGACCGTCTGGAGCTCTGACCACCAGCCCCAATTGCTTCGCATCACTCGCTCCGAAGCTTGCCTCGTCAGCCTCAACGACGAAAGCGCATCTCTTCTGCATCAGTGGGTGCCTCCGAAAGGGCTCGAGGTGACGGCTGCGAGCGCGAATGTACATGGTCAGGTAGTCCTCGCGCTGAGCGACAAGACTTTGTTGCACCTCTCCGTGGAATCTGGTGCGCTGGTCGAAAAGGGCAAGGTGCAGCTCGAGCACGAGGTTTCTTGTGTTGACGTCAGCCCTCTGGTAGCAGGCAAAGCAGCGCAACTGGCGGCTTGCGGATTCTGGCAGACGAGGACCATCCAGATCTACTCGCTGCCCGAGCTTGCTGCGGTGGGCCAGTCCTCGGTGGTGCAGCAACGTTTCCCTGCCGTGCCGCGCTCCATCCTGCTGCATCGCTTCGCGAGCAAGCAGACGGATGGTGGATCTGACACTCAGTCCAAAGGCTCGTTGAGCAATCGCGACGCCCTTACTCCACACTTGCTCATTGGTCTCGGAGACGGCACGCTTGTCTCGTACAGCTTGAGCCCGCCAACGCACGACAGCTACAGCAAGACGGTAGGTCTGTCCGATGCCAAGACCGTCTCCTTGGGCACGCAGGCGCTCAAACTCGATGCGCTCGAGACGGCAGCGGGGGCTCGTGTCGTAGCTGTTTCCGGCAGTCGTCCCACGCTCGTGTACGCCGATTCGAAGCGCTTCTCCTATAACGCGCTCAAGTACAAGGATCAGCGCACCGTCGCCACCTTGCACGCCGGCCAAGAGCGAGTGTTTGCCGCGTTTGCCCTGTCCGACTCGGTGGAACTGGCTTCGATCGGCGCCCTCAGGCAGCGTGACATCCGCACCTTCCCACTTGGTCTAAACCAGCCCCTCGCCATCACTCAGTGGGCCAACCGAGGCGTGTTCGCCGTCTGCACATGGGCTTTCCTGCCTCGTGGAACCGCCTCTAAATCTGACGGTCCGCGAGGAGCAGTGCGCATCCTCGACCAGACTACGTTCGAGACCCTGGATGAAATCCGGCTGGAACCGGACGAGCGACCCAACTGCATCACGGTGCTGCAAGCCCAGGGTCACGAAATCCTCGTCGTCGGAACAGGCTTCGTCTCGGAACAAGCAAGCGAAACCACGCAAGGTCGTCTGGTCGGCTTCGACGTTTCCAATGGCTCGTCTCGCACCAAGGAAGAGCGCGGACGGCTTCGCAAGCTTTTCGAGCACAGCGAGACGGGCAATGTCTACAGCGTGCAGTCGATCAACAATCGACTCGCCGCTGCCGTCAACTCCGAGGTGAAGATTTACAGTGTGGTGGATCCTCGTCCGAGCGAGGTCCCTGCGCCTCGTATCCGGGTGCGACAGCGGGGCAGCTGGGCGTGCTCGTTCATCGCTTGCAACCTGTCGGTCATCGAACCCGATCGCATCGTAGTTGGCGACGCACTCCGATCCATGAACGTGCTCCACGTCCATCCGTACACGGCCAGGCTCACCGAGCTCGCTAGGGACTGCGATCCCTTCTGGACGAGCGCCACGGATCTGCTCGACGACGAGAGCCAGACCTACATCGGCGCCGACATCAGCTTCAACCTGTACACGACGCAGAGGGTGCCGCTGAGCGAAGAGGTCAAGGCGCGAATCCGTCGCGCAAGGGAGCGCGAGTCGGAGCGGACCGTTGTGCAAACCATCGACCCGCGAACGACTCGTGATCCCGACATGGTCGACCGCTACGCACACGTGATGCAGCGCAATGCGGTCTGGCACTATGGCGACATGATCAACAAGTTTTGCAGGAGTAAGTATTGGGAGAGCAGCAACTGCATTCATCACAGACATTGGCGCTGACACACCATCGATTTTGATTTGACTTGTTTCTCAGGATCGCTCGTTCCAGATCCCGGCTCGAATGCAGCAGTGCGACCTCGACTGCTGTTCTGCACAGCTGCTGGCGCAATCGGCGTCGTTGCCCACGTCCGAGACGACGAAGCGCACCTGCTAGCCAAAGTGGAACGCAACATTCTGTCGCTGCTCGAATCCTCGTCCACGGCGGCTGCAGCGGGCGTGGTGGGCAACATTGCGCACTCGGACTGGCGCACGCTCCGAACGGATCACAGAGTCCAAGCGCCCGCCGGTTTCCTGGACGCGAACGTCTTGCAGATGTTTGTGGATGGCCGACTGGATCGTCAACAGCGCGACAAGGTGCTCTCCGGGCCCAACTCGGAAGCGGAGGCGCTTGGAGTGGAGAGGGAGGCGGTGGAACAGCTCATTGAGTCGCTCAGCCAGGTTTGTTGATGTTGTCGGTCTGTCGAAATTGCACAAGCTTCTCAATCGAATTTCTCATCACACAAAGCATGCATGGTGTCTGGGAGAATGTGTGAATGAATTGGTACACGGCTCAGCGTGCAATCACGGATGGAGCGTTGTTGAGCGACGCCAGCTTACAAAACAGCAGCCGGCGTGACGTAGACACGACCGAGCCCATCGAGCACGACCTGGCTCTGCCCTGCCGAAGCAGAATAGAAGCTCAGCTGCAGCGGAGGGATGGTGTGATATCCGGGCGACAAGCATCTGAGGCTGAGCGTGACGGTTCTGCTCTGAGCAGGCAAGAGCGAGGCTTGAAGGACGAGCTTGTCCTGGATGGGGATGAGACCGTTGAGCAGCTCAGCTTGCGAGAGGAGCAGCGATGACCTGAGCCGAGCCGTGTCAGCGTCGATGAGTCTAGTGCGTGTGAGGTCGGAGGATGTATCGATCGAGTCTCTGTTGGCTACTTTGCTCGTGTCGGTGTTGCTGCTAGCAGGTGACGGAGCCCAGGACAGGGAGATGTTCGTGATCGCATCCGTGTGATCCGTGACTGCAGAAGGGCTGGGCTTGTAGAGAATGGTGAGATCGACAATGACCGTATCGCCCGTTTGAAATCTCGCGGCTCTTTCGTCTGCAGTGGACGGCGAGATCGAGGTGGGATGGAGCGTTTTGGCGCCGGTGGAGACAGAAGGGCGCGCCACTCCGTCGTCGCCCAGGCTCGATTCCAATTTGACCTCTCCCTCGGCATTGCTAGTAGCAGCACGTCGGAGTGTCGAGAGCACCACCAAACCACCTGCAGCCACCTCCCTCAATGCAGTCGAATTCGACATCCAAGGCTTGATGCTGACCGCCGCAGCATGATCTGATACCTCGAGCTGTGATGCGGACTGACGGTTCAAAGTCCTTGCTTTGGCTTTCTCCAAAAAGCTGGTCGATGCTGGTGCTGGTGATTGCGGAAGGGTATCAGGCAGACGTTGAACCGTCGACGCTGCAGTAATGGAGGAAAATTGCCGGGCGAAGTTGGTTCGCAAGGGCGGAGGAAAGCCCATGCCCAACTGACCCGGTCTAGGCGTGCGCGTATCTTCTGTGGGCGGCGGCGCAAACTGAGCGTAGCTGGATCGGTGCTGATTCTGAGCCGCTGTTCGCAACGACGATGCCGAGTACTGCACGTTGCCCGCAACAGGACCTGCTGCCGACTGACCAAGCCTATCAGCCGAGGCACCGCCGGCAATGGCATGCTTCTTTGCCGCATCCGCCAGAACGGGAGTGAGATCGAGCGCGCAGTTCCACTGGGAATCGAAATCGGCCATGTGCTCCTCTTGCTCGCCCTGAGGTCGACCCGAGACGGTGATGGTGACGTTCCTTGCACTGAGCTCGCGTTGGTCGAGCACACTGAAATGGGCGTGCTGGGCCTGGTCGGATTCGACAGAGACGTAAAAGAGCATGTTGTGCTGGCTGCCGCGCGTAAGCTGTATTGGCAGCACCAAGGGCATGGGCTGTAACGGCTTGGCGACGACCGTATGCGAGTCCCGCTGTTCTGACTGCGCCTTGTCAATCTTGATCTGAATATCATTGATGGTGAAGGCCGAGTCGGATTCGAAGGGATTCTCGAGCTCGACGCTGAGCACCAGTCTGGTGCTGTCGAGCTCGGCGCTTGGCTGGTGGGACGATGGGCGGCGGTGAATGTGAGGGTCGTGCTGCGTGATGAGCGTGCGCATGCGCACGTTGAGGCCGGTCTTGAGCGGCAAGAGCTGCCTGGCGCTGCGCTTGTAGATCTGCAGTCCATGCGACTGGTGATGCGACTCGAGCTGCGAAGTTGTCGCTGTTCCCTGCGACGATGAGGCACGTGCGAGATCAGAGCTTGATACAGGAGCTGAAGAGAGAGCGGCGAGATCGCCGTTGCTGTCTGGTTTGAGAAGCGGCTTGTTGAGAGCTGCGTCGGCAGAAGGGATCCCGCTCCTGCGTTTGTGAATGGCTTCGAGGGCATTTGCACCCGAGCGAGGCGTGACGACGGTACTGTTGCCACCGATGACGTCCCTGGAGAGATGGGCGAGGTAGGAGCCGAGACCGTTGGGACTGTCGAGACCGAGAGCGGACGAGGCTTGTGCTCTAGCTTGGCTCTGAAGCGGGGATTCATCGGGATAGACGGGGCCTTCGTGCAAAGGGGCTAGAAGCGAGTGTGCGAATCCGGAGCGAAGGAATGCACCGGAGGCTGATGCAGGGACCAAATGGTCGAGCAGCGTCGGATCCAAACGGAGCGTAAGTACGGCAGTGACGGACAAGAGCGGTGCAAAGGGTGTGGCGATGTAGTTGATGGGAACGCGACAGCGCCAGTGAACGCTCCAGTGGTGACCGTCGTACGTTAGCTGAGCATCGTGAGAAGACCTGGCTGGGGTCGAAGTCTGAGGGTCGGCTGCGTCCCTGAGCGTGCGATGTGGCTTTGGCGGCTGGTTGCCGGCCCAGGCGTTGGAAAAGGCACGGACAGCAGCATGCTGTGCCTGAGCAGGGTCGACGTGGGGATGGTGAGATGGTAAGAGCTGCAAATGCTGATGCTGGAGCTGGACAGTATAGAGAGGCTCGTACGGGTTCGTAGACTTGGAGGTATGCGTCGAGGAGGATGCTTGGCCGGGGACGTAGTCTGTGAGGAGGTTGACGTGGATGCAGGCGAGAAGAGCGATGAGGTACGGCGGAATGCTGTCGTGACCGAGCGATGTGGATGAAGGCAATGCAGGCAGAGGAAGTGGATAAGAAAGAAGAGCAGGCTGCGCCGATGTTGAAGCTGTAGCAAGGAGCGGATCGGAGGGCAGTGTCAAGACGGCTTGGACATTGAGCACCTCGTCGAAAAAGGCGACGGACCTGGAGCAAGATGGCGAAGAGGACAAGACGTTGAGGGATAGGCGTGCTTTTGAGAAGAGGTCAGCCAATGCAGCTGCTGCCGAAGAAGGCATGGCAGCCGAGCAGAGGAGGCGATCGATGTTCGAGAAGGAAGAGGAAGTGAGGCAAGAAGGACAAGAACGAACAAACGCAGCAAAACCGTCAATTTCTGCGAAGCGGTCCGTGCGGGAGTTTTGCAGGAATGTTTGAAGCGACGTCGTAACATTTGTCGATACTTTCGCCGTTGTTCGGACCAAGGCCGAGATCTGCTGTGACTAAGTTAAGTTAAGCGTTTGGACGGTGTTTTACCCGAGAGAGCCGGAGCGGCGAAATGGCGTGAAGGTCCGAGTCATCTGGCCGTCACACGACTTGGTTCCCACACACTTCCATCACCATCGGATCTGCTCCAGCCTCTTGCTACAGTCACCATGTCGACATCCTCCTCTTCCAACGGCCGAATCGCCACGAATCCATCGTCGTCGGTGGATTGGGAGAGACTCGGATTCAAGGAGCGCGACGTCAACGGTCTCGTCCGCGTCACTTACAGGGACGGCAAGTGGGGCCCGCTCGAGATCTCGAAGGACAGCCACATCAACGTGCACGCTGCTGCTCCCTGTCTCAACTATGGCCAGCAGGCTTTCGAAGGCATCAAGGCGTTCCGAACGTCGACCGGATCGGTTCGAGTGTTCCGACCTCAGGAGAACTGGACTCGAATGAACTTGAGCGCTCAGATGGCGTCCATGCCTCAACTGCCCGAGGAGCTCTTCTTGCAAGCCATCAAGGTGGCGGTGGCACTCAACCTCGAGTATGTGCCTCCTTACAAGAAGAACGCTTCGGGTGGCGCGCTCTACATTCGCCCTCTGCTTCTGGCTACGGGTCCCATGCTGATGCTCGGCAGCCCGGACGAGTTTACCTTTTTGGTTTGGGTCACTCCCGTTGGCTCTCTGTACGGTAGCGGCGCCGACATCCCTGCTGTGGATGGATTCGTGCTCGACACGTTCGACCGCACAGCTCCCAAGGGTACCGGCCACACCAAGCTGGGCGGCAACTACGCGCCCGTGTTCGGTCCCACTGCCGCCGCCAAGAAGCAGGGCTACCCGATCACGCTCCACCTCGATTCGGCCAGCCACACGTACGTGGATGAATTTTCGACGTCGAATGCACTCGCTGTGCAGAAGCAAGGCGATGAGATCACGCTGGTCGTTCCTGACTCCACCTCGATCCTGCGCTCGGTGACCAAGATCAGCGTGGTCGAGATCGCCGAAAAGCTTTGTGGATGGAAGGTGGATCTGCGCCAGGTCGCCTTTGACGAGCTCAAGCAGAACAAGTTTATCGAGTTCATGGCGGCTGGAACTGCAGCGGTAAGTTTGCGGCAACTCGCGATTGGATCAGCAGCAGAACACTGACTGACTTGAATTGATTCAACCACTCACAGGGCATCACACCGGTGCGATCCATGTCGTACAACTCGCACGAGCCTCAACTCGTCCACGAGAAGCTCTCGCCCCAAGGCCCCAAGTACACGTTCCCGTCCGACAACGAGGTGAAGCGCATCGACTTTGGCGATGGCAAGACAGCCGGTGAATGTGCCCGAAGGCTGTTTGACGAGCTCACCTCGTACCAGTGCGGTGACCAGCCCGACAAGTTTGGATGGCTGTGGCCAGAGGAGGGCATCGTTGCCGAGGATGCCAACTTGGCTGTTTAGATGCGTTTGCGCGTGCTACTCGTTCGAAAGGCGAATCTGATCTTATCATAGAGAGTTCTGCTGTCTGCTAGAGAGTGTGAGAAATCGGCGTGAACTCAACGAGAGGCTAAAATTGCGAAAATGTTAAGTTCGGGTGGATGCGCACGTGATGCCAAAAAAAGGATTGTCGAGCACCCCTGCGTCTGCGTCTGTGCAGTGGCACACACACACACTTCGAGGCTGCGCCTGGACCACGCCGAAATCGCATTTGTGGCAGAGAGGTGCAGTTTGGCACTTGGTCGTCATCACTTTTGGCTCTTCTTCTCACTCCTTTTTCATCGGCACCTCCGTCGCATCACACACTCATCATCATCGGACTCAGCGATTTCTTCACACGCTCAACGCACAGCCCGCTTTTACCTGCCTCCGATCACGCATCAGTCATTGTTGCTTGTCGCCGCTCGTCGCTCGTCGCCATCGTCTCTCTCATCTCGGCGCAAAGAGATTGATCAGCGCCTCGCCCACCATGGAGATGATCTCGTTCAACGTCGACCACGGCTTCCTCGAGGGAGTCGTGCGTGGCTACCGCACTTCGCTGCTCACTGCCAACCACTACCAGTCCTTGACACAGTGCGAGACGCTCGACGACTTCAAGATGCAGCTCCAGGCCACCGACTATGGCAACTTTCTCCAAAACGAGCCCAGTCCCATCTCGACCTCGACCATCGCTGAAAAGGCAACCCGTAAACTAGTCGCCGAGTTCGAGTATCTGCGCACCAACGCGACTCAGCCGTTGAGCAAGTTCCTGGACTACATGACATATGCCTACATGATCGACAACGTCATCCTGCTTATCACGGGCACGCTGCACGAGAGGGACACGCACGAGCTGCTCGAGCGATGCCACCCGCTCGGCGTGTTCGACACCATGCCGGCGCTGTGTGTCGCATCTACCGTCGAAGAGCTGTACAACTCGGTGCTCGTCGAAACCCCGCTGGCACCGTATTTCAGGGACTGCATCTCGGCCTCGGATCTCGATGACCTCAACATCGAGATCATCCGAAATACGCTCTACAAGGCCTACCTCGAAGACTTTTACCAGTTCTGCCAGAGCCTCGGCGGCACCACCGCCGAGACCATGTGCGAGCTGCTCGCGTTCGAAGCCGACAGACGCACCATCAACATCACCATCAACTCGTTTGGCACCTCGCTCTCCAAGGAGGACCGCGCACGTCTGTTCCCCAGCATCGGCAAGCTCTTCCCCGCGGGCAACAACGTCCTCGCCAAGGCCGACGAGCTCGACCAGGTCAAGGCCGTGTGCGACAACATCCCCGAATACCGCTCCTTCTTCGACTCGTCCGCCAGCACCAACACAAGTTCGGCAGGCGCCACCGCGTCCGGAGAGGCCAACGCCGACATGCTCGAGGACAAGATGTTCAAGCTCGAGGTGCAGCTCAACCGCATCCTCACCATTACGCAGTTCCAGTTTGGTGTGTTTTACGCCTGGTTGAAGTTGAAGGAGCAGGAGATCCGCAGCATCACCTGGATCGCCGAGTGCATCGCCCAGAATGCTAGGGATAGGATCTCGGATTTCATCCCTCCGCTTTGAGGTGTGTATCGTGGCATTTCATGGATCTTCAATGTTCAGTTGTTTCTTGCGCATAGAAAGCCAGAGGACACGTGGCCGTGAAGAGTCTGAATGTTGGGGCTGACCGGGGCAATGCTTGGAGGCCATGCGCGCAGTGTGACTTGTGATTGCACGTGCCAGAGGACGTCTGCTCAACAAGGGCCATCGATCTCGCACACACACGCTGGGTGGCTGAGCTTGTCGTCTCACCTCAACCTGCAGCCTTGGCAGCACGAGTCTGCTCGCATCGTGTTGCGCGTGCTGACGAACCAGACTTGCCAGGTGAAAAAGTGCTTCCCTCTCACACACGATCGAAAGAATGAGGAGCGAGGAGCTGACATTGCAGATGCGAGCGTCAGAGCGGAATGTCGACGCCATCCAGAATAGCCATCCAATCCTGCGTGTCCAGGAAGAGCGACGGGATGTTGGTGAGCGTCTCGCCGTCACTGCTGCTTCCACTGCTCATCCCCCCGCCACTCGGTGTGCCCGTTGCGTCGGCCGGGAGGGAGGGGAAGAACGTCTTGTCCCAGTCCCAGCCTATTCCTGAGCCAGCGCCCGTTGCCGTAGCCGCGGCTGTATTGGGTTCGGTGCCACCGTGCTGCTGCTGCTGCTGCTGCGGTGGCGGCGGAGCGTATCCAGCGTGCGGCGAGAACGAGGGCAGGGGTGGCGTTGACGCAGCCATCATTGCCGATCCGCCGTACGTCGGTGCCTTACCGCCGTTGGTGTAGGTGTCCGCGGCGTTGGCGAGGTCGTGCAGGCTAGGCGAGGGCACTCTCTGCTGTTCTGCGCCCAAGGTTTCTCGGGTTGATGTCAGGACGTCTCGCCTCGCTGCACTGGTCTTTGCTCTACCTGCGCTGCCAGCACCGCGAGCAACGGGAGGCGATCCGGCATGGGCCGCCGTCGCAGGACCCGTCGCGCTACTGCCCGGCGACGCCTTGCCCACGTTGTCAGCCATGACAAACGTCGTCAGATCGCGCTGGCTCTCGAATCTCCCCATCCCGACTGCCCCTGCCACCTCTGTCCTTCCTATACCGCCGCTGCGATGCATCTGCTTCTGGCCCAACTTGTCCATCACGCGATCGCGCAACTCGGCACGCCCGTTCAGCAGCGCATGGATGAGCTTCGTGTTGACCCCCGCGGTCTGGTCACCGCGCTCGGCGAGCTTGCTGAACAGCGACGCGATCTCGACGAGCTTGCCCGAGAACCAGTCGAGGTCGACCGACGACGAGGCGGGCAGGCGGTGCGAGTTGTTGCTGATCTTCGAGAGGGTCGTGTAGGTCGAGGTTTTGGAAAAGACCGAGTTTTGAAGACGCGAGGGGGCAAAGTCTCCGGCTCGGTCGCCTGCTGGATCAGCGGCGGATCCGTCTGCTGTGTCCCCACCGCCACTACCACCGCCGCTGTTGACGCCGCTGTTGCGTTCGGCACCGTTCTTTCCCGTACCGGTACTGTGATGTGACAGCGTCGATGAAGACGTCTCCTGTCCCAAGATAGGCACACTCAGCACGGTACACGCCAAGAACAGATGGCGACTGATCCAGCTCGAGCTGAACGGCACGTACGGCGAACTCGCCATCATCCAGATACTCGGCAGCAGCTCGATCAGCCTGCGCGCCAGATTCAACGCATAGTAGCGCGACGCCACATCCCCGACCCACGGCAGGAACATGAGGTTGCTCATGATCAGACAGCGCAGCGACAGCCACGACGACGTGGTGATGAGCGCCTCGGCAAAGTTGCGGTGGAGCTGGTTGATGTGCGCATCGCTCATCGAGTGGTGGAGGTTGCGGTCGAGAATGTCGGGGAGTTCGGCGAGGATCTGGGCAGGCGATCGACCGCCCATCGAGTTGCGTGGCAGCGAAGGGTCGTAGATGGCGCATAGTCCGCGGTCCATATCGAGCACGCGTTGGACGGCTTCTTGATCTCGAGCTCGCTGCGATGACCAGTCGCCCGGTTTGCGCGTGGTAAGCGACGTAAGCTGCGCTGGAAGCAGTCGAAGTTTCGAGACAAAGCGCGAGAAGTGGAAAAAAATCTCTTCGCTCTCGATCCATTGTCCCGGTGCCGGTGTTGGAAGCGTTTCGGCCTCGTCGTCGATCATCGGCGGTCGACTGGTGTACAAGCAGGTCCATCGCTCGGTAACCACCATCTGCCCACCGATCCTCCTCCGCATCTGCACCACCTCCTGCTCGGTCAGCTCGTCATCGTCCACCGTGAGCAGCTCGGCGGCTTTCACCGAAGATTCGTCGAACAGGTTGATGCGGATGGCTCGACGCAGACACTCGCCGTTGATGTGGTATGCGATCTCGCCCATTCCGAGTAGGGCAAAGATGCGCACGGTGAACGTCTCGAATCCGAACCTGTCGAGCGAGGCGTCGGCGATCGCGTCGACGTAGTGTAGCCACGGTTTTGGCTTGAGGTCGCCAGAGGAAGGATGGCTGAAACTGGCACCGCAGCGAACGAGAGCAAGCGCACATGCGATCCAGTGGTCGCGCTGCTCAGCGAGTGGGCGCGTCAGCTCCAGTTCTTGCTCCCGTCTCTGCGGGATGAAGAAGGAGGTGGATGCAAGACACATGAGTAGACTTGCCACCATTGGTCGCGAGATGCCCGATTGAGGTGCTTCGCAGTCTCGGGCGCCGGCGTCCCATCCTGAAGCGGCTGAAGGGGATGGGTCGATCAGCCGAGTCCATGCTCGCCAGAACTGCTTTTCTTGGACGGGGATCATGATGTAGACCATCTCGCGCAGAAAGTAGTCCAGGATGCGTTCCACGTCATGTTTCGGCGGGAAGAGGTGTGCCACGTCTGCCCAAGCTAAGCGGTCGTTGGTGGTCAAGACTAGATCCGATGTCGAAGCTACAGAAGCTACAGTGTCGCGGTGACCTTGTGACGAGGAAGGGGATCTGGATGTCAATGACTTCTCGACCGAAGAGGGAGGTAGGATGGAAGCTTCCAGTTGATCGATCGTTTTGCGCAGCATCGCAATGTGTTCCCTCACCGCTACAGTCGAGTCCTTTTGCGTTGATACTGCCGATGGCGATGCTCCCCCTGCTGATACCGATGGCAGAGATGCCGCCGAGACGGCTGCCTTGTCAGAATTAGCTATCGCACTTGCGTTGCTGATCCTAACCCTCTTGTGTGGCCTCTCCTCTCTCGCCGTAGCTGCCGATCCTGTTGGCGAGCTCGCCGCAGTACCATCTCCATCTTTGACGTAGCACTTGTCCTGCGTACCTCGTAGGTGGCAGCTTGCGCAAGGCCGAACTCGATCGCATTTGGTCTTGCGCTGCTTGCATGGTTGACAGTTGTACCTGTACGCTGCCGCTTGAAGCCCTCTTGGTTTGTCTGACATTGCAGAACGCTCACTAGCCTGAAGTGGGCGGCTATGGCGATGGGCCGGAGGCAAAAGAGGCGATGGGAAGGACGATGTTGCGGTGGATGGTCAAGGTGATGAGGAGCAAAGGCTCAACGTGCCAAATCGCTGCTCCACCCGCGGAAATGGCGCGGCGAACAAAAATCCTACTTTGTTAAGTTTCAGCCTCGACGCTCTCTCAGCTGTGGCCTCTCCATTTCAGTGCGAGTATGGACCGCATCAAGCATGCTTCACACGCTGGAGCTAGAGTCGTTTGCTTCATTGATGCTGTCATTGCTCCTGCGAGCGTGTGAATGGGTGAACGTGAGAGTGTCTAGATAATGAAAATGCTACAATACAAATGCTCGGAGTTGATGCTGGATGCGATGTTGATGTTGAAAATGATTCTGGTTTCCGACGACGATGATGAGGGCGATGCTGTCGAATGAGCTGATGGTGATCAACAATCCATAGCTCGTGATAATCGAAAGAGGCGATTCCAGTCGAGACAAAGAATCAGCTCGACTCGACGTGGCCGGCCACTGCTGCTGATTACTTGCGCTTCTTGACAAACAAGGCGTTGAGCGCGGCGTTCGATGGTTTCGGTGGGCTGGCGGGCCTTCGAGGCAGAGCAGCCAATCCTCGCGGACTTCCATTCCCCATCCCGTTTCGATTCTGCACAGCGACCGGCACGCGTTCTCTGGGACTTGTGCCCGTCGGAGTCACGGGCCTCTTGGGAAGACCGGCTGGCACGCCTTGCGGGCTCTGACGCGGCGCGACGCGCAGCTTGCCTGCTGGCAGGTTGTCAGCTGGTCCACCGGATCGAGGCGGTCGCATTGGTGCACCACCGACACCCTTGGGACTTGGATTGGCTTTTCCGTTGACGGCAGCACCCCCTTGAGGACCAGCTCGGCTGTGACTATTGCTCTCGCCAGATACGCGAGGCTTCTTCGGCAGCATCTTGGGATCATCGACCACGATCGCCTTGCGCTTCTTTTCCTCCCCCATGCCTTTGCCGACAGCCACACCGTTGGGGCTCTGCATCGGCCTACGTATAGGAGCAGTTGCTGCACTGGCGGGCGGAGGTGCATACGAGGTCGAAGTCGAACTTGCGGGCGGTGCCATCGATGGTGGTCGGACAGGTGGTGGTCCGGGAGGTCGTGCGGCTGGCTTTGGCTGAGGGGCAGCGCTCGCAGCAGGCGCATTGGCGATCGACGGACGCTTCTGTCCGACCGCGACATGGTTCTTGGCCAACGTCCGGTCGCCCCTCTGCAGCATGGCCACTGTGATCGGCTGAATCGATCCCTGTTGCTCCGCCGTGGCCACGAGCCGTTCCCAGATCGGGTCGCCGCGGCGAAGGTGCTCGGCGTTTCCAATGACGAACAAGTTGCTCTTGGCACGCGTCACAGCGACGTTGAGACGTCGTCGGTCGCTCAAGAAACCGATGCTTCGCGGCTCGGCAGCGGAACGGACACAGCTGAGAATGATAATGTCCTTCTCCTGACCTTGGAAGCCGTCGACCGTGTTGAAGTCGATCCGATCCGCAATGTCGAGCCCGTAGCGCTGTTGGAACGTGCGCTTGAGCTCAAACACCTGCGCCTTGTACATGGTCACCACACCGATCCGGTAGTCGAAGTTCTCCGACGGGTTGTCCGTCCGTAGTCGCTCGTACAGCGCCAAGGCCACGTTCGCCTCTTCCTTGTTGATGATCGAATGCATTCGCCCCGGCGACTCGGGTGCCTTTGTCGAGAGAAACTTGAACGGCCGCATCAGCTCGTACTTGTGCCACGGCTGGCGCGTCAGCTCCGCCATGTTGGGTCCGTCTTGCAGCTTCGAGTCGTAGAAGGCTTTCGAGGGGAACACCGAGATCTCTGGATGCATTCGGTACTGGATGCTGAGCAGGTGCACCGCCTGTGGCGACCGCTCGAACATTCTCACAAACAGCGACTGCGAGTAGCCCAGCTTCTCGGCCTCCTGCGAGATGACGGTGGGCGGCAGCTGGTTCGGGTCACCCACCATGATGCACTGCTTGCACCCGTACCGGAGCGGGATGATGGTGCTTAACTCGACGGCCTGGGCGGCTTCGTCGATGACCACCGTCTCGAAGTCAAACGCCACGCCGCTCAGCATCTCGTGACCCGCTCCGGAGAGCGTGGTGCAGATCACGTCGGCGTCGCCCAGGATCTCCAACCTGGCGCGTCGGCGGTCGGCCTCTCGCTGTCGATGCTGGCTCTGCTGCTTGTCCTTGGCTTCATCCAGCTTGGACATGACGCCTAGCCTCTTGGCGGACAGGTTGCGGATCTCGGCTTCGAGCTGCGTCACCATCGCTTGGCTGCCGTTGGCGCGCGCTTGCGACAGTTCGGTTTGCTTCTGCTCTCGCTGCATCTTGAGTATGTGGATCTCGGCATGCAACGCGCTCGGATCGGCTGTGGCGCCTCCGTTGCGATTGCTGTCGAACGCACTGCCGCCTTCGAGACGCTGGTCGATGAGGTTTTCGAGCGAGATGTCCTTGACGCTGACGTTGATGGTCTCGTCTCGGCCAACACGCACAACCTTGGGATGGATCGTCTTGCCATCGGCCAGACGTATGCCGGCTCTGGCACGCTTGGCCACTTCGTCGATGGCGGCATTACTGGGCGCGCAAAGCAGAATCTTCTTGGTAGCGCCAAGCTTGCCCTGAGCTTGACCCGCTTGCACCGACATGGAAGGACCTTTGCGATTCGAAACAAAGGCACCGATCAAGGCACAGATGGTCTTGGTCTTACCCGTACCCGGTGGACCTTGGATGAGCGAAAAGCCTTCGGTGGCCAGCGAGCCCAAGATGGCGCGGGCTTGTGGCTCGTTGACTTGGTACCCTTGCATCGCCTTCCTGACCTCGTCACCGGTGAGCGTCACTTTGGGTGCGAGTCGCCCGCGGATGATGTCGGAGAAGAGGTCGTAGTACGGTGCTGCCATGAGGGCTGCGAATTCTCGGTGCAGGGTGGTGAGCGAGAAGAGCTTCTTGAGTTCCCACTTGCTCCGGTTCACTAGCGCAGTGCTGACGCCCTGACGGTCTTGCGACAGGCAGCACCGCAGCGTCAATTGATGGCCTTGAGGATGGCGCTTGAAGGCCTCGACCTTGGCCAGGACGATCTTGGGCTGCTTGCCCGAGATGGCGGGCACCCTCTCCTTGAGGCGTACGATCTCCGTGTCGTTGAAGAACTCGGTGGGCGGAAGCACGTCCGGCGGGATGGTGACGTTGACGTCGACAAAGGTGTCGACCGTCGACCGGCCGGCCACCTCGAGAGGGAAGCTGTGCGCGTTCGAGGACTCGGCTTCCTCTTTGGCTTGGCGGAACTGGGCCCAGCATTCGAGCAAGAGGAGCGGACCGAAGACGGAGCCATAGTCGGTGGCGTTGGTAAAGTGCGGCTGGATGCGTCGATACTCGGGGTCCTTGCCGACAAGGGCTGGAGGACGACTGCTGTCGTGCGCGTAGTCCCACGTCAAGATGCTTCGATGCAGGGCAGAAAAGTCGGGCGGGCTGCGCAGGATGCGTTTGCGCTCGGCGTCGGCACGCTCTCGACGAGCACGCTCCAGGTGGTGGTCTTCCTTGACGACGATCTGGCGTCGCTGCGGCTGATTCACCTTGGGCACGCGGGGCCTGTCGACCTTGGCGCGAAGCGCAGCCAGACCCTTGGCCTCGCTCTCTTGGTCGCTCGACTCGGACGAAGACGAGGACGAGGCTGTGGAATCGCTCTCGGCGCCTCCCGCTTTCCTCGCAGCAGCTGCCTTGGCGGCGTCGGTGGTGGGTGGAGGCATCTTGTTGATGAGCGCACCGGTGACGGAGCTGACCGCAGCAGGTGCTCTGACGGTGACGTCGTCCTCATGGTTGCGACCCCATCGACCTTCGCTGGAGCGCGCATTGACGTTTTGCGGCTTCCACGAGCGACTTGCCCCGCCAAGCTCTTGACGCAGCTGCGCAATCTTGCCCGTGCTCGTCTTGGAGATGCCGGCGCGCGAGGAAGTCGACGAAGCGCCGGAGGAAGGGTAGACGCCCCGCGCCGATGCGCCGCGATAGGCATTGATGGGCGCAGATGGGGCGGATGCAGGTGCCGCTTTTGGTCGTGTAAAGTCGAGCGTGATCGGTTTCTTGGTCGCGGCCGGGGCACGATCGTCGTCCTTGTCGATGTCGATGATGTCGTTGGGGTCGACCTTGGCGAAGCTGAGCTTGGACTGTTTGAGCTTGTTGCGGCGTCGCTCTTGGCTTTTGCTCAGCATGCCAAAGTTGCCGACGCCAGCCCACCAGTGCGCATTGTCGCTCTCCTGCTTGGGTCGTGCTGGCGAGGCAGCCGCCGCCGAAGATGACGTCTTGGCGGCTGCAGAGGTGGCGTCGACGGATCTCAGAGACGACGCTGAGGAATGGGCGACAGACGTTTCAGAAGTCGACTGGGTCAGCTTGGTGTCGGAAGCAATGCTGTTGGTGTCGTCGTCCTCGTCGCTAATCTCGATCACGCCGCCGGCATTCGGATCGAGACGTACCTTGAGATCGGCAAGCTCGTCGAGGGAAAGCAGCGTGTGTCGTTCCGCGGCGTCCTTGATACGCATCTGCTCGTTGACAAAGCCGAGCATCTTCTGCTTGGACTTGTCCGGCAGATCGTGCTCATCGCCAAACTGGTCGAGCGCTTTGAGGATGAACGACTGCGTCTCGCGAAGAATGTCCTCGTCGTTCATGCGAAGCCAGCTCGTGGCAGACTCGACGGGCAGAGCCAGCGCATGCACCATCATCTCGTCCTCTGCCGGCTCTAGCCCTTCGTTCTCTGCCTCGTCTCTGGACTTGCCAGTCCATCGGGCGGGGGCTTCGGCGGCTCGGCGCACCACGTTGCGGAAGACGGCGAGCGCATCCACCATTTCGGAGGCAAAGATGGTCACGTCTCGGAACCATGCGACCATCTCCTCTCGGGCCAGCAGCGTGGACCACGACGGTGTTCGCTTGAAGATGGACGCGACACTCTCGCACATGAGGCGCCAGATGGTCGGGGCCTTGAGCGCCACCGCCTGCAGCGTCGAGCGATCTTCGATCAGGGTCCAGGGCGTGCCTGGACGCAGGAGACCGTCGGTGCTGCCGGCGAGCACGTTGATGATGTCGGCAAAGCTTCGCACCATCCATTTAGCCAGCTCGTTGGCCTCGACGAGTTTGCCCGTGACGTAGATGAACTGCTGGAGGTAGTCTGCGAGGGCGCGGAGCGACGAGGTGTGATTGATCTGGAAGAGGATGCGGAAACAGTCGGCACGACTCTCGACCGTGCTAAAGGCTTGACGGAGCAGGTTCTGAGCAGGTCGATAGACGTCCGGGTCCGGACAGAGGTTGAGAAGCAAGAGGCTGTAGGCGTCGGCGGTGCAGAGCTGCTGCACCTCGTCTTCGCGTGCGAGCTCGCCAAAGTCGGCGAGACGCTCGCCGAATTCGGGACGTCGCATGGCGCGAAAGGCACTGAGCATGCTAGCGATGGACTGGCGAACTCGCGTGACGTAGGCGTCGTAAGCGGGGATGGGGCCGGTGGAAGGCGGCTTGAGCGTGTGCGTCTGCAACGAGGGTGGCATGCACGAGGCGAGACGTGCCAGAGCGCCAAGAAGGATGCTGACGCCCTCTCTGGACGTGCCGGTCAGAGTGACGCTGTAGACCTCTTTCCACAGCATGCTGCAGATCTCGACGACGGGATAGTCGCGGCGCGCCAGCTCGTCGTAAAAAGGCTCGGGCGCCGTGACGGGCTTGCCTTGGCGCTGAGCCCTTGTGCGCTCTCTCGACTTGAGGCTGTTGTTGTTGGAGATGGACGAGAGGTTGATGAGAGCGCGCGACAGCGTCTGAGCGTCTCGCTCGAAAGCTTGAGCGATGAGGTCGCGGGCGGCACGTCGTGTGGGCTCGTCGGCCTTGGTGTCGATGGACAAAGCAATCTGCGAAATGGAGGCAGCGTAGAGGTCGACCACCTGTCTGCTGTTGGCGTCGTCCGAGTGGTTGAGGACAAGATCGATGGCCTCGGTGAAGGCGACGGCGCGGCACTCCTTGGGGACGTGGCCTTGCTGCATGCGTTCAAAGAGGAAGTTGGCGATGCGCTTGATGGCTTCGCTGAAGAGCTTGGCGCCGTGAGGACGGAGCGTGTCGAGGTGAGGACGCATCCAGCCAAAGAAGAGGCCCCTCTCGCGTGGATTCGAGACGGACTGCGGAGATTCGAAGAGCGGTTTGGTAAAGTAGGGATTGTCGAGGATGCCCGAGAGGATGAGGGTGGAATATTCGTCATCCTTGGTGGAGCTGGCTTGGTCGATCTGGACGGCGTTGCTGTTCCACATGTCAGGGCCTCGAAGTTTGAGCAGCGTGGCATAGGCTCTGAGGACGTCACCAAAGCGGTCGTTTCGGTCGTGGACGTGGCTGAGGATGGTTGGTGTGAGAGGAGCAGCAAGCGAGGGAGCTGCGTTGAGCAGGATCGAGAGGAGCGACCAGTCGGCTTCGGTGCCGTGCTCTGCATAGCGCTTTTGGACGCGCTGCAGGGCTTGTTGAAAGATGCCAAGGCTTGCCATGTCTGTGGAAAGCGGTTTGAAGAAGAGCATGGGTCTGGCAGCATAGGAGCGGACGAGACCGTTTTCGTCGATGCATAGCGTGAGCAGACCTGCGGGCAAATCCTGAAGGTTGCTGAGCTGATCGCTCTTCCAGATGGATTTGAGCGTCGCATCGAGTTTGGTAGCCTTGGGCGAGGCGATCAAGGTGAGCACGGCGTAGATCTCTGCACGCGTGAGCTTGGCCAAGGAAGGCTCGGACGAGGGTGACTTGAGCTTTTCGAGCACGTTGAGAGCGAGCTCCTCCTCGACGGAATCGAGGTAGGCAAAGAAAGCATCGAGCTTGTCTTTGGGGAAGGACGAGAGGTAGACGGAGCGCAGATGGTCCTTTGCTCTGAGGAAGCCCTTGTAGCAGTCGAGGCAGTTGGAGTAGATGGCCGAGGTGATGCGAGCCTTCCAGCGATCGATGTTGTCCTTGTTTCGAAAGCTGAAGGCACGGAGCATGCAGCTCTCGAGCTCAAAGTCGCAGGGTCTGGCTATTGAACAAAAGACGTGCGACTGCTTTGCCTTGCCCGAGTCGAGATAGTCGCAGGCAGCCTGCAAGAGGTCGGAGAAGAGGTTGACGTTGGCTTGATCTGTGCGCACGCGCTCGAGGAGACGCTGGAGATGGTCGGGGAGCGACGAGGGCGGTGGCTCGGATCGAGCATTGCCCTGGGCGCTCGGTTGTGTTGACGTCGAAGTCATATTGAGATGGAAAGCGACATGGCGGAGGAGAGGAGGAGGAGGATTGGATCAAGGCGAGAAGATGGCCAGCTCAAATAGTCCCAAGGTTGCGGACGAGCGTCGATATGGAGCCGTTGGCTGATCACTGCATTGCGAGGGGTTCAGCGTAGGAACAATGCGTTGTGTTGCTACTCGAGCGACGAGGCCTTGATGAGTGCGGAACGAAGAGAACAATCGATTGTCTCTCTGAGGGTGCGTTTGTTTGGTCGTCGCCGTGCGGAAACGGAGAATGGAAATGAGAATGCTTTTCGACGCTCTTTTGGATCGTCGTCGTGGTAAGGAAGCACGATTGAATGCCTTGGAATGCGCTGAGCAGAATCGCTTTCTTTCGACGTTGCTCGCTGCTGAGTCGACTGAGCAGAAGAGCAGGTGTGATGGCTCGAGGGAGCTTCCGATGCATGGATGAGCAAGCAATCCGACACCTCTTCGCCGCAGCTCAGTTTCCAAAAAGGAAAAGAAAAAAGAAAAAAAAAATCCAAGCGTGCGGCGAGCGTGACTGAATCGAAGCGTGTGACAGCCGCCAAAGTGTGATTTCGGAGAGAGACAGAAAACAAATGCAACTGCAGGCCAGTCAAATCGCAGATGACACGCTTCCCGCCCATTTTTGTTCATCACCAATTTACGCGTCAACACTCCACTTTTGTCTCGATGGTGTGTGTCTTTCGGAAAGGCACGCGACGAAGGCCGAGCTCCAACGAATTTTACGGAGCTTGTTAAGTTTTGCAACCACATCACCGATTCAGCGTGCCCATCCGCTCGATCCACCAACCTCGCCCCTCACACGTGGACCCACACACGCTTCAAGCGCTTTTCCGCCTCGACCATCGTGGTGTCAAGCGACAAGCTTTGGCTGACTCGACTCGAGTCAACACACACACAGATGTGCAAAGCCCACGTCGCCCCACCATCAAGCAACAAGCTCGACTGCGTTTCAGTGAAACGTTCCTCGACCCGACTGTCCAGCAACAGTCAGGCCGAAACCATGCCGACATCACTCGACACTGGTTGCTGACCGATCGTGTGCCGAAGCACGGCAACTTGATCGACGTCGAGACAGACAGCTTGGTGACTGATAAGCACCGACAAGCAAGGAGGCTCGTATCGCTTACAGCAGGACCCTGCATGCCTTGCAACCCCCACCTTCGCCAATCGTGAGCCAGATCCGACCCATCAACACCACCCCATCGCAATCAGCACCAACCTTCACTGGCTTCGGCACAACGCCGAGTCAGGCTTTGCGCTGAACCGGACGGCAGCCTTCCGAAAGAGCTGACTGCGCAGCGTGTCATGGTCATGAGACCCTACGACCCGCTCTGAAAGCGTAGAATAGAATGTCTTGAAAGGAGGCGTGGGGGCGCGTCCAAGCCTCTCGCTCGGTTACTCTCGGTCTGTC
Organism: Sporisorium reilianum f. sp. reilianum; assembly: GCA_900162835.1. Lineage (NCBI taxonomy): Eukaryota > Fungi > Basidiomycota > Ustilaginomycetes > Ustilaginales > Ustilaginaceae > Sporisorium > Sporisorium reilianum. The sequence goes on along the minus strand of LT795059.1, from coordinate 915,464 downwards.
TATCGCGCCAAGTAGCCTCGAGCCTCGTGCGGAAAAATAGCGCGTCCACGCATTGAGGAGCGTCGCATTCCTCAAAAGATCCCGCGCGCTTCACCTCTAGCACACTTGGACGTGGACCTCTCAGCTCGACACCCTCGAAATTCTGAGCTTGAAGCACACATGCCACACGCTCAGAACGACGTGAAAACGGAAGCGAACGATCCCTCAACACCGGAAGTCCACGTCGAAAGAGCCGTCTTCTATTTTCTGGCCTTTTTTTTTCTCTTTTTCTCCTCTCGAGACGCTCGCAGGTTCGGCGCAAGAGCTCGCTACACTGTGATTCGCTTCGAGTTTTGGATTGGGTTTCAGAGGCAAAAAGGCTCAAGGCACCGGAAGCAGCGACCGCTCGATTCGGGAGCCATCGACGTTCGCATGGGAAAAAGGACAAGCTCAGCCGGTGAAGCGGAATGAAACGAGATGAATGCACATCCATCCTCCCCGATTGGCAATGACGATGATGCCCGCTTCTGCAGATCAGATCAGATCCACCGCTTGTCGGCTACTTGGCATGGACAGCAAGCATCCGAGCCAAATAACCGACAAGGGCACAGCTCTCGTGACTCTCCGAACTGGTGGTAAAGGGGTGGAAAAGTGGAGCGTCAATAGCCGTGGGCACTGCGTGACTGTCGTAGAATTTTTTTTTTTCAAGGGTCGACGATCTGCAAAGCAGGCAGGCACGGAGAGCAAAAAAATAAACAAAAATTCGGGTTTGACGGTTGGCATCGTAATCACAATCTGCTTTCATGGCAAGGCAAGGCAAGGCATGGCTATGACCTTGACCGTCTCTCTCTCTCTCTCGAGCCTCCTTTGCATCCCATGTGCCTCTCACGAGAAATGAAGGGACGGATGATGAGCGAGCAAGCCGACGTCGTATCTCTGCTCGCTTTTCTTTCTCGGATTCCAGGGTCGCGCCCTTGACACTCGGCCTCGAGCCCCCCCCCCGACTTGCTCTGTTTTTCCATGACGGCGTCTTTGCCGACACAGCAACCTGGCGCTGCGCAAGCCCATTGTCGCGGTGGTCGTGTTGATGGTTCCCACGCTGAGCCTGTTCATCTCGGCGCTGCCGTGGAACTGCCTCTGGTTGTCGGTGCTTGTGTTCCGAAAGCGTGAGACTGGCCAAGCGGGCAACTCAACGCCAGTTTTTCGGTTTCGGATCGAGCGACAACACCGCTCCTCTATCGGATGGCCTTGCTCCAGCGAGGCGTGCGACTGTGGGCGGACCCATCTCGGCTACTTGACAGAGACGGGAGTGTGACTGTGTGACGACTGCAAATGAAATGTGTGCGCATTTTGCTCAGTCGCGCTGTACCGCCGCCTTGGAGATTTTATCCAAGTACTTATGAGACTGGCCTTTGCCTGTCTGCTCCTCATCTCCTGCTCACAAACCACCATCTTGAACCGCTCTGCTCCATCGGCACCCTTTCCCGTTGATCTCGGCCTCCCTCTTCCAGTGCATTCGCAACGCAGCATCGCAACACCAGCAGTGTCAGCATACATACTACCCCCAGCAATACGGCATCGACTCCTATCAGCCAACCATGTCACACACACTGGCATCCAGCAGTCGCAGCTCCTCCACGTCGTCGTTGACAGCCCTCGAGACGCCCGACTTTCTCACTCGCAACAGCTCCCACCTCTCCTCCTCCGCCACCTCGGTCCACGATGAACCCTTTGTATCCACAGCCGATCTGGCACCGAAGCTCTCGTCGGCGCTATCTGGCTGCCTCAACTCGGCACTCGACCACATGATCCACACAGAAGGAGGAGGAAGCTGGCCACCCAAGCCAACCTATCGCGACTCGTGGCCCCGCTGCCTTCACATTTACGACCACGTCGCAAAACAGGCGCCACCGCGCTTTGTCTCTCCCACCCTGCGTCCCAACTACACAGATGCCGAACTGAGGCAAAGGATCGACGACAACCGTCTCTGGCTCGAGCAGTCTCTTGCATCAGCCGACGTGCAACAGGTCATGGCAGCGCTGCCAGAACTCGATGTCAACGCTCGCCTCGGCTTTCTCGCTTGCACAGCCTACCTCATCCACCTCTATCGATGGGGCACCTTGCCCGTCGTAGCCATGGCTCAAGACGAAAAGTCCATCGCTTTCCCTGCTGCCATCCAGACTCCCTTTCAATGGCTCAACGACTTTTACGGCATCGAATCCAGCGGCGGCTGCCTCTATTCCATGACGCTGGTCAACGTCATCCCGCACGGCGACGATCTCGAGATGGCCTACTCCAACATGCGTCACATGCCTCAGCAGTCGGTCGTCGACGCAGAGCGATACAACGCTTTCGTGTTTTACCAGATGGAGCACCTCTCGCTCGACCTCTACCGCTCCATCGCTCAGTGTCAGACTTTGCTGGCTCAGGGTCGCGAGCAGCAGGCAGCCGACGCGCTCAAGCAGGGACACGTTGCACTCAAGGCCGCCTTCCGTCACTTTTTCGATACGTTGAAGGAGGAAAAGATCCAGAAGCAAGTGTGGATGTCGCACGCCCAGGGCTTCCACGGCTGGGGTGTCGACGACTTTGACGGTGTCTCGGGCGACCACTCGCTGCTCATCCGCACGTTGGATGCCTTCCTCGACATTCCGCTGCGCACGCAGCCAGGCTGTCCTTTCGCCACGGCCCAAGTGCCCGTCAAGTCGTGGGATGCGGCTGTCTGCCCTGTCAGCGGCGCGACGAGTGCTTCTCCGACAAGTGCACCCGGTCTGCTCAGCCGCCTGTACAACTGGATGTGGCCGTCGTCGACGTCTGCTCCCGAGACCAAGCTGGCCAGCGTGCCGTGCGTCGGGCAGAAGCAGATGAAGGAGATCCGATTCAGCGAAGTGCCCTACTCGAACGAGTACCTGCCGCGCGGCCAGGTCAACTGGATCCGAGCCGTGCGCGAAGCTCGACTGCGCACTCTGGCGTCGACCACGCCCGACTCGGCCGTGACGCTCGAGATGAACGAGATGCTCAAGACGTTCAAGCTGTGGAGGATGGGTCACACGCGCAAGGCCGTGTACTACGAGGATCTGCATCTGCCCGAGCGCAAGCCTATGACGGCGTCCGGCGGTGTTGGTGGTGGTGTGGCGCAGGATGGCGAGGGTCTGGCGCAGATGATGGAGAAGCTCGAGGCGAGGTTGCGGGCGCGCATCGGCGCGACCAAGTGAAAGTTTTGGATGTATACCCTCTTTTTGTCAATTCGGACACTGCATGCTTGTCACCTTGTAACCCATTTGCGCTCGCTGAATGACTTGACCGGTCTGCGTGCCATTGAGCCAATGGCGTCGGCACCAGGTTGAGACTTTCTCGCTGCAGGCACGGTCAAATGCGAGCTTGGGAAGCGGACGAGGCTCGCGTACCTGAATCGAGTGCGAGCTGAATCCTGGAAATTGGCCGAGCATATGGAATCGACGGCGACGAGGCGGAAGTGTCGCACGTAGCGGCAGAAAGGGGTGTATGCACCAAGCACGCACGTGCGGCTTTGCTGAGGTGCGAGTGGCGGCAAAAGGAACGACGCTTTCTCTGCTGCAACCGGCGGACCGCGTGGAGTTTTCTTTTTTCTTTTCTCAACTCCGACGCCGTACACTGCCGTGCCGCCTTTGACGGCTGCGCTTGGATTCGCAGCTAGACGACGTTGTTGGCTAGCAAAGAGTGTCATACCAGGACGCTGCGATGCACAACAGGTGATCAAGGGTACACGTTCCTTACGCTGCACCGAGCGAGCACCGAATTTGGAGAACACAACCGCTTCGCCGCCGTCTAGCACCGGTCAATTGCCGTCCGCCGAACCACAACCCGAACCAACGTAGCTAGTGTGGTACACGATAGGTGCAAAGGAGGGGCTACTGACTGCTAGAACGTGTGTTATCGTGCATTCAGCAGCAACGGCGAGCAGTGTTCCGCATCGCCCACGACACGTGCCAAACTCGACAGGTCCAATTTGGCCGTCGGAGCGTACAACTTCGGCTTGCTCGCTTAACTTGCTGCTTGGGAACCCTCGCTTAAGACTCCCTTTCCAGCTTCCAATAGAAATCTGAGAGAAGGACGGGGGTTCTTGCAGCAGCTTCCCGCCCGCCGGCCAGTACGCGACAGTCTTACCCCGCCTTGAGGCGAGCATGACGGCGGGCAGAAGAGTCTGCTTGTCGACTTCGAATTGTTTTTGGCATTGCTATCGGCAGCGGCACTGGTAAGCGAGCCCATCGTAACCCGCTCGGCTGGGCTCACCTCAATTTCCAGAGCCCACTTGGAGCGCATTGTGTTTCGAGAACGGTTCCCCTCGAAGCGTGCGTGTGGGTTCTATATAGATATAAAGCTCGCTCAGATTTTCTTGCTATCAATCCGATGTTCTTCCCTCACCAGCTACCACCACCTCCATTTCCCGCACTCCCTTCCACACCATGGAGGTTCCTACGCTCGCGGCCAACGGCCGCACCCCGAGCACCGGCTCGGAGGACATCGCTATCGACAAGAAGACGTCGTCGGAGGCCAACCACGCCCAGCTCGCAACCACAGCGTCGCAGTGCGAGGTCGTCAAGCCTCGCTCCAACAACTCGATCCTGCTCATCCTGGCCGCTGGTTGTGCCTTGCTGTCAGACGGATACCAGAACTCGCTCATGACTATGACCAACGTCGTGCTCAAGACTCGCTACGGCAGCAAGATCTACAACTCGGCCGTCTCCACCCGCATCTCGAACGCATCCCTTGTCGGCGCCATCATCGGCCAGATCGCCGTCGGCCTCATCTGCGACCGTGTCGGCCGCAAGTCTGGTGTCACCGTCACCACCACCCTCCTTGTCCTTGGTGCTATCTTCGCTACTGCGGCTTACCCCGTCAATGGTAAGCCGGAGAACATGTTCTGGTGGCTCACCGTCGCGCGAGGCTGCGTCGGCGTCGGTGTTGGTGGCGAGTACCCCGCTTCTTCGACCTCGGCTGCTGAGGCGGCCAACGAGCGTCTGGGCAAGAAGCACCGCTCGCAGATCTTCATCATGGTCACCAACTTTGTGCTGGGCCTCGGCACGCTCGTCTCGCTCGGCTTCTTCCTCATCGTGCTCAAGATCACCGGCTACCACGACACCAACGACGCCGCTGGCTTCCGCGACCTCGGCATCATCTGGCGCACCGTCTTTGGCTTCGGTGCCCTTTTCCCACTCATCATCTTTTACTTCCGAATGATGGTCATCAATTCATCGCTCTACCGCAAAACCGCGATGCGCAAAAAAGTCCCTTACCTCCTCGCCTTCAAGAGGTACTGGCGCCGCCTCTTGGGCACCGCTGGAGTGTGGTTTATCTATGACGCTGTCGTGTTTCCTCTTGGAGTTTTCTCTGCTACCATCATTGCTACAGCCATCAAGCACCCTGCGCTGCTCAGGATCGCCGAATGGCAGTTCCTCCTCTCGTTTTTGGGCCTGCCGGGCACCGTTTTGGGCGCGCTGCTGCTGCCCAAGCTCGGAAGCAGGAAGATGTTCATGATCGGCCTGGGCAGCTTCCTGGTGCTCGGTCTGGTGATTGGGTGCTCGTACGACCATGGTGTATCGACGTCTGTTCCTGCGTAAGTTTGGTATAGGGTAAAGCATTGATGTCTCGCTCTCATGCACTGACCCCCGCATTCTTTTTCTTTGACATTTCATTTCGCCTTATTCTACGCGCCGATCTTCGCCCACCACGCGCGCTTACTGGATCAACAACCGCTTTTCGACGTCGTCCTCGTCGACACATGCTTCTCACCATCCAGTCTGGTCATCCTCTTCGGTCTCCTGACCTTTATGGGCAACTTCGGACCTGGTTGTTGTTGTGGATTGACGTCTGCTGTGAGTTTGCAGCCCCTTTTCCCGCTCAAAATCGAGCCGTTACTGACTTTGTACGCTTCTCTTGAACCATAAACAGGAGGTGTACCCGTCCGCCCTCCGCGGCACCATGTACGGCCTGTCTGCGGCCATCGGCAAGGCAGGTGCAGCCATCGGCACCCAGGCGTTCACGCCGATCCAGGCGCACCTCGGCAAGAAGTGGGTGTTCATCATCAGCGCCATCCTCGGCACCATCGGCATCGTGCTCGTCTACTTCTGCATCCCCGAGACGACCAAGTTCGACCTCGCCGAGGAGGACCGCGCCTGGCTCGCGTATCTTGTCGAAAACGGCTGGCAGGGCGAGATCGGTGATGGCACTGAGGGCGTCACGGATGCGCAGAACGCTATTGCGCGCGTCAAGGACAGCGACGCTAGTGATGCGAGCACCTTGAACGACGAGGAGTCGCTCGATGCCAAGGTCAGGCAGTGATTGCTAGAGCTTGTCAAAAGTGAAGGTTTGCACGCCTTTTGTTGATGGTCTGTATACACATGGGTTAGAGATTGCGGTTTGGCAATTGTCACACAAAAATGGGCGGGGGCTGAGGGTGCTTGCTGTGCTCTCGGTCCTGCCCTGGTTGGTTCTTATTCGAGACAGGTGTGCGTGCAAGCGATTCTTCACTTGCAATGACGACAAGACGACAAGGCCCTCTTTGCGGATCGCGTTTGCAGTCGGCACCACCTCACTGGCGCTTCTCCAACACACAGCATCCTGGAGCAGCACCATCCTCTCGTCCTCCTGTGCATCCCGCCCATGGCCGACAGGAGGACGAGAGGATGGTGCTGCCACAAGATGCGGTGTGTTGACGCCGCGCATGAGAGGGGTGGTGCCGACCGCAGACGCAATCCGCAAAGAGGCGCGCCCGACTCAAACTCGCCCTCGCTCCTGGCTTGGCGTACGAGGCGCCGTGCAGCTTCGGGCGAAACGCGAAACGGTCAGAGCTTCGGCGTCGGTAGCACCGCGCATGGATGAAGACTGCCCGCTTTGTACCTCAGTGAAGACAAGTATTACTGCACTCTTTCAGGTACAACCCTCGCAGATATGCCGGCAAGGAGTGTCAGAGATCGAGAAAAGGGTGTGGGTGGAGGCGGTATGCAAGACGATGACGGTTCAGGGTCTCAACGTCCGCACACACATGCACACTAAGGCTTTGAGCAGAAAAGAGTGATCAATGTCACTCTGAAGGGGATGAAGCAAGCAATACCGACAGATGGTCAGGAGGGCCCCGATCCTCTAGAAAAGAAGCTGAGTAAAGACGAGGTTGACCCTGTGCACCGCATCACCAGGGATCAAAAGAGCGTATGGAGTGAAGGGCAAGTCGGACCGAGAAGAGACGACGACCCAGGTTGCAAAGCCTTCTTTTTCAAGCTTTAAAGCGATCTGTCCTCCCGCTCCCCTGCCTCTAAGGCACGGTACAAGTGAGGTTCCTCTGGTCATGATCCCAAGTGCAACTCTCATCGTCCTTCAGAATCGCCAGATTCTTGTAACCGCCCGGGGTTTTGGCTTTAAAGCTGTTGCTCCCCAGCATGAAGAAGCATTTGTACCTGTTTACGATGGCCGGCTCCAAGATCAGTTCTCCGTCGCGCAACACTGCTACCCGAGCAGAGGAGGACCGAGACAGTACGTACTTGTTGACAGATTGGCCCAAGAAGCCCCAGACATTCTTGTAGCTGCATTTGGCTTCCTGGATCTCGACATAGTTGGACGGCTCCCAAGAAGTCATGTCGTACTTTCCAGAAAAGCAAACGGCGGCCGTGATGTTGTCGTACATCTTCTTGTTGATCTGGTACATGTTGTCGGTGGTGCTCTTCGTGCAGTCTTCGAGCTGGTGTGATTTTTTCTTGTAGATACGACGTTGGAGGTGGACACGGGATCGAAGTCAAGGTTCGATATCAGCGATCGAGATCCTTCAACGGCAAGAGATACAGTTGCTTGGAAGGAGAGCTTACAGCAATGGCCACCATCATCAGACCCGACAGAAGGGTCACGAGAAACAAGGCGCCGCGACAGTTGAACATCATTTTGAAGGAACGAGATTTTGAAGGAAAGGGAGACAGTTGTCTTTCGAAGAGACGGTGCGCTGCGATGGTGGTGGAACGTTGGAGGACAGAAAGGTCGGATTGAGCTGGACAATCAGACTCAAAACCGTTCTCGACGCAAAGTCAATTGTTGTTCATTTGGTCCCACCAACGCTCCGTGAGGCGCACTTGCACATGCAGAAAAGCGAGGGCTTTATAAAGTCACCATCTCTTCCGAAGTCGTCAATCTGCAGATCCTCGTTACCACCAGCAAGCGTCTTCGCCCACACTAATCTCCGTAGGATTCAACAAAGCCCTTTCTATTCACACTGTTCTCTGCACAACGGTCGAGGGAAATTCGAGAAAGGAACGAGCCATTTTCGCCATCTCGAAGAAGCCGTGGTCTTTCGTGAGAAAGGTTCACAAAAAGGGCGAGAGTCTGCGAAAACAAGAACGAGCTACAACATCAATGCATCACTGGAGTGACCCACTTCACGTCCGCTCGGCCTCGACCAAAGCAGGCCAGCTTCATGATGGGGGAGTACATAACGCACGTCTTGTCATCGTACCACATAGCCAGGTTCTCATTGTCCCAGGCGGTGCTGAACTCGAATGAATTTCTACCTTTGAGGTAGAAGCAGTCAAAACTGCTCCAGCGAAGCACAAGGACGGGTCATGCGTCGAGAGTTGCGTGTCAGTACGGGACCATTTCGGCTGTTGAGTCAAAGGAAGAGGGGCGGAGGTCTATCTTACGAATTCTTATGCTTGATGAGAAAGATGCCTCTGACCACGCAGTCGTGCTGACCTTCAAAGACGTAGTTTTCAGGATCGTAGTTGTCGAGGTCGTATTTGCCAGAGAAGCAAACGACGGCTTTGGCGTCGGCGGGATGCTTGTCGCTCTTCCATGCATCTTGGAACAGCCCCGCAGCACATTTAGCCATCTTGCTTTCTTTGTTGAAGGGGTCGACGGGTGGGGTAAGGCCGTAAGGCTCTTCAAAGTATTTTGACGGATCAGAAGCGGTTGCCTGGGATTAGATCGAGAGAAGGAGAAGAGAGTTACGAGAGACGGACCAAGAATCAGCAAATGGCAGACCGCAGCGAGAGTGGGCATTCAGAAAGACAACAACGGGGAGCGGGACGTGGATGAAGAACCTACGGGAGGCAAGATGAAGGCAGCAAAGACCACCAAGGCGAAAAGCTTGACGAAGATCATCGGGACGAAGAATGATTGGAGGAGCTTCCGAAGCGCTGAAGAGGTATGTGAGTGGCAGAGAAGATGGAGAAGGATGTGCCCTCTTTATGTAGAAACCGGACAAGAACTTCCGGCCCACTTCGAGATCACTCTCCACCCTGTGGGCTCTTGTATGTGGGAGGCATGCGGGCTCTTTCAGCCCATGTGGGACATTGGACTTGTAAGCCGCAGCCGAGTCCCACTACATGCACGCATTGCTCATGCCCCTGTCGCTTTTATCTTGGCATCAACACTTCATGATCGGACCGTGTTGCAGGCCGAGCGGAACTGCCTGTGGGCCGTATTCCAAGGGATCGCTAACGAGAACGGGATCCCGAGCCTAGCTCAGGCGCAAAGAGAGCATGAATCCGCTCGAGAGGCCCTCGATTTGCTCTAAACGGAGCCACATCTCACAGAGACATTCTTCGCAAACAAGCTAAGTAGCTAGACTTTGTCATTGTCTCGTCAAACTGGCAAGGAATCGCAAAACAAACGAAAAGCAAGGATGGGGAACAAGACAAAGGTCCGTGCCGCCGGTCTTGCCGTTCGCTCTAGCCTTCGTGGCCGCTATGAGGGGAAGCAAGACAGGGTTCCGTAAGTAAAGCTGCACCGCGCGCCGTTGAACCACTGGGCCAAGTTGTCCGGGCCCGTGTCGCTGTTGTACTTCACATCGTTGACACCGAGGAAGTACCAACAATCGTAGCTGTGTCGATGCACGCAACCAAATAAGATCGGTGGGTGGGGTCAGTATTTGCTGGTAGAGTTGGGTACGGAGGCAGATGGTGGCGGCTCACTGGTTCTTGTGCTTGATCAGACCCTCCTTTTTGTAACAGTCTTGTGAGCCTGCGGACTGGTACGAGTATCGATCCTGAAAGGTGATTCCGTAATCATTGCCAGAGAAGCAGACGGCAGCGTCGGCGTCGGCGGGCTTGGAGTCAAGAACACTCTTGAACATGGCTTTCAAGCAATCCGCGTAGCCTCGTTTGGCCAGATGGATAGTTTCAGCGCCGGTTGGCTTGATAGCCATCCCTCGCTGTGCAGATGAAAGAAGCAGACATCAAGATCGTCAGCGGAATGCGAGAGGTGGACAGGCGAAACATTTCAAGTGCGCGAAGGGTGGAAATCTTACAGCAAGGGCGATGGTGGTCGCCAGGAGCGCAAAGGAGAAGAATTTGCTGGTAGTCATTGATGTCAAGTGTGGATAGGGTTTGAAAACGGGAATGTGGAAGATGGTGTTGCAGGCGAAAGAGAGGGAACACTAGATGGGTGTGCCTTTTTATGTTTGTAGGCAGAGCACACGTTTACCAACGAGCAGGATGCTCGTTTCGTCCAACTCGTTTCCTCTCAAGCAAAAGACTTGTCGCCAGCAAGGCAGTCCCTTCATCTCCCCACGAGCGCCACTCTTCGTCTTGTAGGTCATCTCGAGGCGTGTGTGGGCTGGCCACGCCCCTTTAATCCCAGCGATCAGATCTTGACTGGTGCGTCCCGCTAGGGCTACTTCATCTCGCATCGGCCTGCCCCCAGGAGTGTGACCATCTGCAAAGCATAGCCGTGCCTCTTCTGAGCGAACAAAATAGGCTATATAACAGCACACTGCATCTCGAGTGGCTCCACGTGTGAGGTTCCGTCGCTCGGCGAGCTGATCGCTTTGAAAGGTATTGCGGTTGCGGATGACTCAAGTTGATTGGAAGGATGAAAGCGAATCGACAGCGAAGAGGCACGGAAAGAGGGCGACAATGAGACAGTCGCGGGTGTTTGACGGTCATAATGGTGCTGCAGAGAGGATCAAGCTTTGCAGCCAAGGACTTTGCCGTTCCAATCGCACTTGTCTTTGTTGTGGACCACGGCCAAGTTGAGGGAGCCACCTTCTGCCTTGATCTCAAAGGTGTTGGCACCGATCAAATGATGGCATGTGTACCTGCAGTAACCGTCGCCGGAGAAGAGAGTTTCAACAGGATTGCTTCGAACAAGAGTCGGATCTGTATGGTGAAAGAGGGGGGAAAAGCTATACGTACGAGTAGGGGACAAACTCTTCGATATGTCTCTGCCAGCACCAATCCTTTGCAGCAAACTGATAGTGTTCTGTCGAATTGTTGCCCAGAACAAATTGGAAGTCGGTACGGTAGCAGACGGTGGCGGTCCAGCCAGGAGGAGGTTTGTAGCCGGACCAGAAATTGGCCATGTCCTTGGTGCAATCGGGACGTCTATCGTGTCGTCGTTCGAGTCGATGCGAAGACGAGACGTGGCTCTGTCGAAAGGGAGAGAAGCAAGGCATGTATGCTCCAGTCAGGAGGGTCGAAGAAAGCACGCGTCTGGTGCGATGAGATCAAGACTTACAGCGAGAGCGCTAGTAGCGAGGATTACGGTGGCGAGCGAGAGGCCAGTTATTCTCATGTTGAATGGCTGTCGCTCGGGGACAGAGTCTGGATCAGTGTAGGCTTTGCAGATGTGAGGAGTCGAGTGGATGGGGAAGAAAAGGTTGACAAGGCAGGAAGCACCACTTAAGAAAGAATGGCGGCGAGTGTGGTTGAGCGTCCTTCTGCACTGCGCACACCAACCTCGTTTGACTGTGGGACCGTTACACAGCACCGGCACGACTGTCGATATGAAGAGTGGGAGCTCTCACCCACCGTTGCCGGCGCCAAGAAGCCTGAACAGGACTTGATCTGCGACACGCATCCCACCATGCGCCTGCTTCCCACCAGGCTGGACGTGGCGAAGGCAAACGTCTGTGAGATTTGTGTGTGGGTGTGATTTCATTGTTCCAGGCCGGTGCAAGAGAGAAGACAGGATGATGACGATGGCGACGCATCGGGCTGTATCGGCCGATGCCACTGCGGGCAACGATGAGATGGAGATCGGAAGGGGGCATGCCGCCAAAGCGAATTGTGATTGCCCACTCGCTCTGTCGCTCGAACGACGACCGCGTTCGGACATGACGGTGGAAGCGGCACACTTGGTCGTTGTCAGCGAGGAAAGGGTCTCTGAGCTCCGCTGCAAGAGCACACGAGCGTGGCTCTCGGCTCCTGGTTTGATCTGCGTTGAGCGGCTGTTCAAGCCGACCAAGTTGTGAGGATTGCGGAGTTGTTCGCAGCGGCGCTCTGCGCAGTGCGGGGCAGGCAGCTCAACGAACCAACAAAAAGGAATTTGTCGGTTTTGACGGGGTGGAGCGCTCGCCCCCACACTTTTCTCCGCAACAGAAAAAGGAAAGAGATAAAAAAATCACGGGCGCAGCCGATGACACTCACTTCGGATGCCCCGATGCCGACCATGCTGCAGAGAAAGCGAGCCAAACAATCACAGTGAGCTAGTGAGACTGTCTTCGAAACCGATAAGGGTTGCGAGGTTGCATCGTAGACTGAGAGCGGGGTTCGGCGTCTTGCGAGGAGAGGAGCAGACGGCTGCACGCTCTGCACGCACGTCTAGCACAGTGCACACCGCTGGCTGCCGGACTTGGCTCATGCGCATCGCAATCGCGCTCTCGGTTGGATGTGCCCCCAATTGGCCGGCTTCTCTTGGTTTCGGTGCGGGATGCTCCAAGGGCAGGCTCGCGATCGGCGTTTTTCGCCAATTCTCGGCAATTCGCATCTGTGTGCGCTGCCAGCCTGTTGGTCGCCGTCGTCCCCCACCCCGCACTCACGCGACAACAAGCAGGCAAAAAAACAAGCAGGGTCAGCTCGAGCCCACACTCTGTTCTTCGCTCTCCGCCACCCTCTGCTCTGCTGCTGAGGCTTGGCGGGCAGAGCAGACCTGGCGGGCCGCGCCAGAGCGGTCTATCTGCCGCCTTCCGGGCACCACCAGCTGAGCCAGTTGCATGGTGCGCGCTGCTGTCAACGCTCGAGCCATTCTACTCGAACGGATGAGATGGTGGGCTCTGAGCGTCCCAGACTGTGGTAATCGCAGCGGAGTGTGGAAAGCGCAAGGTGAAGCCTCGTCATCTGCAGCATCGTCAGAATCGAGCTTGGAGAGACGGTGAGGCTGCCGTACAGAAGCCCACTTTTCGAGCTTGTTGTGCGGGCGTCAGAGCAGTCACTCAAAAAAATGAGGCAAGAAAAGGACGCGCCGCCGCTGGCTGCTCTGCGCAGAACTCGCTTCCAGCCAACTCTTGCAAAAAGGCGAACAATTTTTTTCTCCTCTTTTTTTTTCTGCGCTCATTTTTTATGCTGCTCCAAAGGCACGGTCAGCAGGCCAGCGCGATCTTTCAAGTGCGCGAAGGATAGAGGGAGATCGCTGCTGTGGTTTAGAGCCAGGTTTTTTTTTTCCCGCTTTCTGCTCGGATCACTGCCTGACCGACTAATAAGGACTGTTGCTACGCCTTTGCTACCATCACATTTTTCACGACCGTCACCGCAGCAACAGCCTTCTTCACCCTTTTTTCCCCCTCGCCTTGTGCATATCGGCTGCTCCACTGCAGGCCTCCGACTGCAACGCTCTCTTTTCCGACAGCCCATCGCTCTTCCTCCGCCGCCCCTCCTTGCAGATCGCCCCACCTTCGCCTCTTTCGCATCTCGGCCTCTCCGACTCTCATCCTGCGCCTCTCGACCTCGACTAAGCTTGTCATCGGCCTGTCCGTCACTGCCGCCGTGTACTGCGCTGTTCATCTCTTTTTGTCCTTGTTCGTCTCTCTCTCTCTCTCTCTCTAGCTCAGCTTCTGTTCTCCCGTCTCTGCGCTCATCCTCAAGACCTAATCCCTCATCAAGACCACCACTATCCCCTTCATCATCATCATCATCCCAGGCTACGAGCATCCCTCACGCCTCACTTCTCCCGCCTTGATCACCTGCTTGACCACTGGTGATCGCATCGCATCGCATCGCATCCTTCTGCGCTCGGAGCATTCATCCACAGAGTGCCCATCCAGTAGCAGGCTCGACGCCATCGCAGTTTCGATTCCATCGCAGCTCATCACTGGCATTACGCACAGCTTGCAAAAATGTACGCCTCCACTGTCCGAAGGTCCGCCAACTTCACCTTGGCCAACGGTGCCCAGATCCCCAAGCTGGGGTTCGGCACTTGGAAGATGACCAAGGAACAGGCTACTCCCGCTGTCGCCCACGCCATCAAGACCGGCTACCGTCACATTGGTACGTTGCCACTCCACAAGCAGAACGCTTTGTTGCCAACTGAGAGCTGACCTTGCCATCCCTCCTTGATTGCCTCACACAGACTGCGCCTGGGCGTATCGAAACGAAGATGCCGTTGCTGCCGGTATCAAGAAGGCTGGCGTTCCTCGATCGCAGCTGTGGCTCACCAGCAAGCTCTGGAACAGCTTCCACGACCCCGAGCACGTAGAGAAGGCCCTGGACGCTTCGCTCAAGGACCTCGGCACCGACTATCTCGACCTCTACCTCATGCACTGGCCCGTCGCCTTCCTCAACGCCAAGGGCTCCATGGTCCCCTCCATCCGCAGCACCGGCGGCCACCCCGTCGAGAGCACCGACCTCTCGCGTGACTTTATGGCCACCTACCGCGTCATGGAGGAGATGGTCAAGAAGGGCAAGGTGCGCAACATTGGCATCAGCAACTTCAACATCCGACGTACCGACGAGGCCGTCGAGCAATCTTCCGTCAAGCCCGTCGTCAACCAGGTCGAGGTCAACCTTGGCGTCCACAACGAGGAGCTGCGCAACTACGCACACGCTCACGGCGTCACGCTCCAGGCCTACTCGCCCTTCGGCTCCAACCAGAACGTCGCCAAGTACCTCGAGGACCCCGTCGTCGTCGACGTAGCCCAGAGGAACAACATCACCCCTGCGCAGGTGCTGCTCGCATGGACGCTCGGCCGAGACATCATCCCCATCACCAAGAGCGTCACGCCCGAGCGCATCGAGGAGAACTTCCGCACGCTCGACATTGACCTGCCCGTCGACGAGATCAAGCACCTCACCAACGAGGCGCTCAGCCGTCCCATCGAAAGGACCGTCGACCCCACGCAGGGATGGGCGGTCGAGGACGAGATCTTCGAGGACGGCGTCGACCAGACGCGCGAGAACCAGCTCAAGGGCGGCGCTTACGTGCCACCACCCGCCCACGAGTCGCCCCTCGAGCACCGTCTCGAGCCACGCAACGACCCCGAGTCGCCTTCGCGCATGTTCCACACGGCTGCCCACCCCCTGGCCTCGTCCTCGCGCAGCTCTAGCCGCCGACCTACCGCCATCCAGGCTCGCCTTGCGCCCTCGATGTTCCGAAGCTTCGCCACCACCAGCCGATCCGCCGCCGTCGCCGAAGTCACGCCTCCCAGCGCATCCGAAGCGCCCGCGGTCGGCGAAAGCCCCTTGCTGCGCAACACATCCAAGTCGGCGCTTGCCACCCCCGGACTCAAATTCGTCGACGGAGAACAGAGCATCGAGAGAGAGACCAAAAAGATGAACATGTACACGGTGCGTAGAATGTCCACTTCGACCCACGCCCGAGCTTCCGTTTCCGCTGCTTCTTCCCCCATCGCAGCCACTGCAGCCCCTTTGCCCTCCTCCTCGGCGGCTGTCGCGGTGGCGCGAAAGTATCCCGCCAAAAAGTCGTTCCTGTACGAAAAGTACCTGCGCCTCCTCACCGACAGCCAGATGGTGCTTGTGCTCCAGCACAACAACCTCTCTGTCGCCGAGCTCGCCAAGGTGCGCTCGGACATTGCCGCTATCAAGCTGCCCGAGGGCCAGACGGCCAAGGCTTCGCTCACCGTTGTCCGCGCCGGTCTGATCAAGGCGGCGGCGCGACAGCTGTCCAAGGACAACGCCACCATGGAGTCTCTGCAGCCTGCGCTCAGCGGCCCGATCGCCTTGCTGACGTGCGAACATCTTACTCCTGCGTACCTCAGCGCGCTGTTTAATGTCGTGGATAGAGCGCTTGGCCACGCACCTCCTCGCGCACCCGCCGTCGGCGCCAAGCATCCCGACACCGCGGTTGCCAACCCGAGGTTGGTGCCTCTGGCGGCGGTGCTCGAGGGCAACAGGTTGCTCCACGTTCCGCAGACCCGAGACGTGGGCAGGATCGGCAGTCTGGACCAGTTCAGGTCGCAGATTGTGGGCCTGCTCAGTGCACCTGGCCAGCAGCTGGCCGGTGTGCTCAGCCAGGCCAGCGGTCAGCAGCTGGCTTTGACGCTCGAGGGTCGCAAGCGCGATCTGGAGGCCAAACAATAAGAGATCAACACGACGTCCGCTGTATTCCTTTGTTTCCACTCCTTCATTCTTAGTTCTGTATAGATTACTAGTCCCGTCATCATCATGATCGCCATCTCACACTGATTTCGACATGAGTTCTGCGGGGCTCGTCATGTTGACGCTGTGGTGCTTTGCTGATGGTCGCGTTGAGCGTACTGACCGTTGAAACCCCTCTCCTTCCACCAAACCTCGCTCGCTCCCATCTTTGCCCCTCCCTTCTCTTTCTTTGTAGGCGATCCGCGATGCCCAAGCACACATCCTCTCTAGCGACGCGACGTCGTGCGTATTCGGCGAAGACGTGGCCTTCGGAGGCGTCTTCCGATCCACCATGGGACTCGCCGAGACGTTTGGACGGGACCGCGTGTTCAACACGCCCTTGACCGAGCAGGGCATCGTCGGCTTTGGCATCGGCATGGCGGACATGGGCCACACGGCGATCGCCGAGGTGCAGTTCGGCGATTACATCTTCCCGGCGTTTGACCAGATTGTCAACGAGGCGGCCAAGTACAACTACCGCTCGGGCGGCCAGTTTTCGGTGGGCAAGCTGACGATCCGCGCTCCGTGCCAGGGCGTCGGTCATGGCGCGCTATACCACTCGCAGAGTGTCGAGCAGTTTTTCATGCCGGTTCCGGGGCTCAAGGTGGTTGTGCCTCGCAGTCCGATCCAGGCGAAAGGGTTGCTGGCCGCGAGCATCAGGGACGACAATCCGGTGGTGTTCCTCGAGCCCAAGATCCTGTACCGCTCGTCGGTCGAGGAGGTGCCGCTGGACGACTTTACGCTGCCGCTCAGCCAGGCCGAGGTGGTCAAGCCAGGCAACGACGTGACGGTTATCTCGTGGGGCGCGCCGCTCTACTCGTGCATCGAGGCTCTCTCCGTGCTCTCGAACCCGCCCGCCTCGATCGCAAAGCACTTCCTGCACAGCGTGCGCAACGCCAACATCGAGCTCATCGACCTGCGCACCATCCTGCCGTGGGACCGCGAGACGGTCGCGCGCTCGGTCGCCAAAACGGGCCGCTGCGTCATTGTGCACGAAGCGCCCGTCACGGCCGGCGTGGGCGCCGAGATCGCCGCGCACCTGCAGAAGACGTGCTTCCTCCACCTCGAGGCTCCCATCGCGCGCGTCGGCGGCTGGGACACGCCGTTCCCGCACGTTGGCGAGCTGTTCTACAAGCCCGAGGCGATCCGCATTGCGGATGCGCTTGTCAAGTGTTTGACTTTCTGAGTTTGTAAATGCATGGATTCGACGTTTGGATGCTGTGTCGAGTGTGGGTGAGCCAAGGCTGGAGGCGGTACAAATACAGGTTGCTGGATGCGGTGACATGAAGATGGGACGGAAGATTCACAGATTAAACACGCGCACGACGCCGGCGTCCTTGGGCGCCTCGTCGCCGGCGTACGCGAGCACGTACTTGCTCGGATGCCACGCGAGCGTGTTGATCATGGTGCCCGCGCCCAGGGGCAGCCTGTGCAGCTGGTCCGAGTCGTCGGCGCCGAGCGCGAGCGCGGGGTTGGTGGCGTTGATGCTGATGAACGCGTCCTCGCCGGCGGCGGCGAGGAGCTCGCCGTCGAAGCTGAACCCTATCGCGCGCGCGGGGAACGCGAGCGAGGTGACCATCTTGAGCGAGTGCCACTCGGTGGCGTGCCAGAGGCTGAGCATGGCGTCGGACGAGGCGGTGGCGACGAAGCGCGAGAGCGGGTCGTATTCGAGGCAGAAGACGTTGGCGGTGTGGGCGGGGTGCGAGTGGATGCGCTGGTACGTGGAGGTGGTGTGGATGTGGACGGCGCCGGAGCCGGACGAGAGGAGGAGGAGCGAGCCGTCGGGCGAAAAGGCGAGCTCGTTGATCTCGTCGTGGCTGCCGAGCACCGTTGTGGCGCTGTACGCCTCACCGCCCGCCGGTGCGGACCGACGCGTACATACGGTGTGCACGATCCTGTTCTGCCGCGTATCCACCACGCTGACCGTATCCGTCTTGTCGCCCACCGCAACATAGTTCCCCGTCGGGTGATACGCAATGTTGATGTTGGCGCCGGGCGTGCTCACCACGCTGACGGCGGCAGGCTGGACACGTGCATCCCACACGCGCACCGTGCGGTCGGCACTCGCACTCGCCAGCACCTCGGGCTGCAGCGGATGCCACACGAGCTGGTCCACGCTCTCGGCGTGCCCGCGCAGCTCGGTGCTCGCGCGGTGGTCCACCGAGCGCTCGGGCACCCACACGCGGATGCTGCGGTCCGCCCCGCACGTAGCGAGCTTGCGCCCGTCGATCGACCACCCAAGCCCACGCACCGACTGGCGGTGCCCCGACCGCAGTTCTTTCGTTTTGAGCGTGGCGAAGTTGGGCAGCGCGATGTTGCGGTCCCGGAAGGACGTGGCGAGGGTGGAGCTTGGTCTGGAGGACGAGGAGCCGGAAGGTGGCGGATGTAGTGAGAGCGACATGGCGTGGATGACCGAGAGTGTGCGCTCCGTCGCTTGAAATGGTCCTAGTCAGTCGTGGTTCGAGGTGGGAAGTGTCGAGCTAGAGAGCAAGGGTCCTCGAAGCCTCCACTCCTCGCTCGAACGGCGCTTGTCACGTGTGGATTCAAGCGTCAATCTTCTTTTCGCACGAGAGAATGCTCCTCGAAAAAGTGGCGAGAAGAATGTCAAAGATGCACCAACCACATTTTGTTTTTTCTTCCTTTTTTTTTTTTCAAAGAGGTCTTTGCGCTGCTGCTGATTGCTGCAACTTGTTTCCTCCTGCGTGTGCGAAAAGGAAAAGCAACCCAGAGAGACGCACGCACACACAGCTGCTGCTGCTTAGGGAGGATGGTGCGGCGGCGTTGCAGCTGGACCGAACTGGTGCTGGTCAGCCTGTTGATCGTCTCGTGCTGGTACAACTATCGCCTCGCTCCTTCTTCCTCTACCACACCACCATCTTCCATCTCCTGTCCATCCCAGACACAACCAACATCCAAAATGGCTACCGAGCAGAGTAAGCACGCCTCGCATCCCCATCCCTTCTTTCTCCAAATTGGAGCCCTCGTCGCTGACCTGTGTCTTTGCGCCTCGTAGCCTACATCATGATCAAGCCGGACGGCGTGCAGCGCGGCATCGTGGGCGAGATCATCAAGCGCTTTGAGAACCGCGGCTACAAGATCGCCGCGCTCAAGATGGTGCACGCCTCCGAGGAGCACCTCGAGCAGCACTACAAGGACCTCAAGGGCAAAAAGTTCTTCCCGGGCCTCATCAAGTACATGGCCTCCGGCCCCGTTGTCTGCATCGTCTTTGAGGGCAAGGACGCCGTCAAGACCGGCCGCGTCCTCCTCGGCGCCACCAACCCGCTCGACTCGGCCCCCGGCACCATCCGCGGCGACTTTGCCATCGACGTCGGCCGCAACGTCTGCCACGGCTCCGACTCGGTCGACTCCGCCAAGGCCGAGATCGCCCTCTGGTTCGGCGAGCAGAACCCCACCATCCAGTACACCCGTGCTGTCGACTCGTGGATCTACGAGTAAGCGCTGCGATCCACGCATCGCCCGCTCGCCCAGCTCTCAATCCGTCTACTACAGAAATGATATACTCTTTTCCAAAACCACCTCTCGTCAATCGACTGTGTCTGCCCCCCCAACTCGCTCAACTCACAAAGACAACATCGCCACAGCGGGACTGCCTGCGAGGTGCAACGTATTGGAATTCAGCGTTCGCTAGAGAGCGATCATCAAAGGCATCGCGTGCGGTCAAGGGTAAGGTACGGCGATGCGACGCGCGGATGAGCTCAACAACTTCAGGAATCTCTTGTGTCTTGGCACCGTGCGGACCGACCCGGGTTTGCGTGTATCTTGGAGCAGAGTGGATGGTATCGTATGCGAAAACTGGACGGAACGGATAAGCGCTGGTTGGTATACTGTCGATCGTGCGCGAGCTCGAGGCTCGATGTAGGGAATTGTGGCCGTGGTGGATCGGCTTCAGATGATGCTGCGGATGTCCATCACCTTGCTGGCCGGACGCTGCCATGTGGCGCTCGAGCCGGACAGCTCGCCCTCCTCGAGTTCGTCGTCGGCGTCCTGCATTGTATCGGCAGCCTCGTGCGACGTGGCACGCGCGGTGACAACAAGTCGACGGCTGCTGCGTCGCTGATCGGGCGACATGCTGCTGTTGCTGCTGCTGCGTGCATGGTTGCTGCGCTTCGGGGTGAATCGGGACGACGTGGTGGCATGGCTGGCGGCAGGAGTGGCGGATGACCTGCGAGAAGGGACGGCGCTTGCAGCCGCAGCAGTGTCCTTCTTTGCCGTTCCTGCCGAGGCTGCAGATGCGTAGTGAACCTTGGACCGGCCTCGGACCGTGATCGGATGGCTGATGAGGCTCGCCACCTCGACACCGCCGCCAACCGTCACTGCACCCTGCCGTGGGAACGCCAGCAACGTCAACTTGAGTGCGTAGAACTGCTGGCTCGCCGCACCGCGTTGGCCGTTGTTCATCGTGGCCGAGCGGATCTGCACCCTGCGAAACGCAGCGATGGTGCCGGACCTCGTCGCCGCCTGCTCGTTGGCCGAAGCCTCCTTGGCGATGGTGCCGCCGCTGCGCAGTTCGACGGGCTGGACCGCCTCGCGAGGACCTCGTTCGCGGGCGGGGCCGAATTGGATGAGCGGCACCAGTCCCTGACGACCCTTCTGGAGCCGGCCGTCGCTGTTGACGACATGCGCCGTCATGTGGACGGCGAAGCGCTCGACCACGAACGGAGCACGACCTTCGGCTTGGCAGAGCAAGTCGCCTTGCACCTCGTCACGGCGTCGGCCTGCTTCGTCTTCGAAGTGGAACGAGACATCCACCTTGAGGTCTGTGGCCATCACAGCGTAGAAGGAAGCAGCGAGTGAGAGAGACTACGTGTCAGCGTGCCATTCAGCGCTCGGCGTTGGACTTGACGGACAATCGTCAGCTTACAATTTCGACGGTAGCAAGCCCACTTTCCATCGCTGTTGGATTCCCGTCAACCAGGCAATAAGAGAGACGCAAGCACTGTCAGTCATCGGAAGCCGGCCACAAGACTGAAAGGAACGTCTTGCACTCACACAACGCTGAAGCACTGGTGTGAGGTCGAGTCGAGCTTGCAAAAGAGTCTGCTCGTCGGTAGATGGTGAGCGAAGAGTGTCAGCTTGTGCCGTTCTGCGTCTTGACCAGGTAGAAGCGGCGAAACTCACTGTTCAGTCGTGTTGCTGCCACCTTGCTTGTACGTGAGCGGGAGGATGGATTTCAGACTGACAAAAATCTCGCCAGTGCGTCCTTCTTGTGGCAGCGGCACCTCCGCCTGACCCATCTCCACCTTGGACGTGCTTCCGTTGAGGGCAGAGGAGAGTGTCGGCATCGATGGTCCGATGAGGGGTTCGTCCGAGTCCTGGTCTTCGCTGTCGCTGCTCATATCGGCGAGAGGCGACATGGCACGGAGGATGGGCATCTTGTAGATGAAGCTGTCGTCCTTGAATTTGGCCACGGACTTGGCCGCCGTGGGCGGAGCAGCGAGCGAGGGCAATGCATCGTGAAGGCGGAGCGCCGGAAGGTCGAGGGACGGGTCGATGTTGCTCTTGTTGAGGTCGTGACGCTGAGCGAGGGCAAGCAAGGGCAGCGAGTCGTCGCTGTGGGTCGAGGGCGACGGCAGCTGGGAGGAGGTTTCGGACATGTTGGCTGGAGAGCGAGTAAGGACGCGAGACGGGTTCCTCGAGTTGGCGCCGAGGAAACTGCTGCTGCTGCTGCTGTTGCTGCTGCTGCCGCCACCGCATTGACCCAAGAAAAAGTCGGCTTCGCTGCGTGGCAATGGGCCGCCATGAGCTGTTGGGCCCAAGTCGAGGTGCAGCAGCTCAGACGGGAAGGGGTTCGGCTCCAGGAAGAGTCCCAGCGCATTGTCAGGGGTGGTTAGGTGGGATGAGGGCAGGTGGGAGCCACTCGCCACGCCTGGAGATCCTGCGTCCTCCTTTTGGCTCGGATCAGCAGAAGCAGAGCGCAGTCCGATCACTGAGGCGTCCAGTTGAAGCGGCGCACCGAGGAATGTGCGGCTCTTGGACGGACGGATAGGGCTTGTGTTTGCATGGCTGACACTGCTGGACGTGGAGCGGATGGAGCTCGTCGGGGTCTTTTGGCCTCTGCAGAGGTAACGAGGGAGGGAGAATGTGGAGTAGATCGGTCGTTAGTACAGCGACGAACATGCTGCTGGCTGAAGGCAACTGCAGTACTCACTGGAAGAGGGACAGAGATCTGTGTTCGCGAGCACCGAGAGAAGAGAACGGGGACAGCGCAAAGTAGTCAAAGTGCTTGCGGACTGGAGTCGTAACAAAGTAAGGGTTGCTTCGGTATTCGGCACCGTGACGGAGAGAGGTACGCATGGGGCCAAGGTGGCTGTGCAGATGATGTCCAAGCAAGGGAGGCAGCACGGGTCGACCGGTGCCATCCAGCGTGTGTGCTCTCGGTTTGGTCGGCGGCATGCTCTTGAGCGAGAGCGATGCGCCAGGCTCAGCTGCACTCTTCTGTGTGCCGGGCACTGGAGGAGAGCATTTGACAGGCTCCGCTACTGGAGGAGACTGCGTGAATTCCGACGACATGCTGGGATCTGCGTTGTCGGATGCCGCCGAATCGGGTGCGATGCGATGCGATAGCAGAGGAAGAGGCGTGTGCTGCGACAGTCTACGAGCGCGTTGAGTGGACAGCGTCGGTGAGCTCTGCCAGACAGCGTTCCTGTTGAGCTGATGTTGCACTTCAGAATGAGGACTGCGGAAGCAGCCAGAGGTATCTTGAAGGTAGCCCGTTGGCGACGATGGGAACTTGCTGGTGTGTGATGAAGGCGGAGGCGTGAGAAGCAGGATGGGAGTCCAGTCGTAGTGATCCGAGCTAGTTGCAGAGGAATCGCATCGAGTTGCGGACGGGAGAGGAGGTGTGGGACCACTCGTGGGACCACTCGAAAGTGGCTGTGGATGATGAGGATGACCTTGATCGTGATGGTGACAGCGACGCCGAGACGAGGGAGAAGAAAGGAGGAGAGGAGACGGTCGCTTTGAGGATGGTCCACGAGACCGAGACGTTTGGAATCGGATGGCGGCAGAAGCAGAGTCCGACTTGGCTGGGGCCGACGACGATGATGAAGAGGAAGGCAGCGAGTGAGAAGGAAAAGGAGGAGGAGGAGGAAGCGTCGCGATCCCGCCGTGCTTATAGCTTCTTGTCGGCGTCTGTGCTTTTGCGGACGGTGCTTGGTCAGCGAGCGTCGGTGGCGGCATCGCGTCCGAGTCCATGTCGTCGGCTGCGTAGCGCAGAAGAGAAAGGAGAAAAGGAGGCGGTAGAAGACGACGAGTGGCGAAACCGCTCGCAATCTCGGAAGAGCCGCTCGAGGGCAAGAATCGCACTGACACGGTGTGAGCAAGAGCAAAGAGCAATCGACAGCGTCTCGTCTCTTTTCGGAAGTGGATCCGAAACTCGAAGGCTGAGGTCGAGCGCGACTCGATGACAGCACACAAAGAGAACGAAGGAGAGCCTTGTTGAGATGCTTTGTGTCTGCGTCGGGCTGGATCCGTGTCTGTGACTGTATCTCTTCTCCTTCTGAACGAGATGCCTGCCCGTCTCTGTGAAAAGGCTGTCACAACTTGCTCTTCTGTGAAAGGTGGCAAAAGTGAGTGACGATGACGGACAGTGCAGCTCGTGTTTGGTCTCTGGCGTTTCTGTGCATGGAAGGAAAAGAGGCCGGCAGGAGCAGATTTGGTTATTTCCGTGTGGCGCAAGGCAAGAGATCCGACGGAGTCAGCTTTTTCCTGGTTGCTTGCAGAGGAGCGCCTTTCGCAATCGAGGCAGATGCGCTGTGAAAAGGGCGTTCAGGGAGCAGCAGCAGCAGCAGCAGCGGTATCGAAGCTCCTTCTCGCAGCTGTTGGATGTGTTTGAACCCAGCTGCCCAAAAGCGCATCATCGCAGCGCGGAGGTCTAGAACTTACTTTTTTACGTTTTCGAGCTGTGGCAACTCTCGCGCTTTGAATGCGATCAACGGCCAGAAACGACGGAAAGGAAGGTCGGCTGAATCGACTGCGGAGAGACAAGATCCGAGTCAGAGGCGGGCGATGCAGATCAAGGCAAGGGAAAAGCGCTTTCGGACTCGATCCGGCTCGTCTCGAGGGAGGAGAAGCTGGTGAAAAGCTGGACTTCTCACGCTCCAAGTGTCGAGGCGAGGCGAAACTGCAGAGCAACACTGAGACAGAGGAGACCCGGAAATGCCGACGTGGTCGTGGACTTGGCGACGCAGCAGCTAAGCGAGAGCTTGACATCCACCGCGATGCTCTTGAAGGGTCCAAATTCGGATGTGGCTGCGACAGATGTGGCTTGCCTTGAGATGACAGTGTCACTCTTGACTTTCGGATCAGTCGACTGAGCCCAACAGTCCGCGGTCGTCGTTGCGCTGCTGCAGCCGAGCACCTTCGAACGCACCTCGTAATCGATGACAATGAGCCAAGGGCCTTGGTTGCAAACGAGGGATGCGGCTCCGGGTCTGCTGAGCTGGCGCTTGCTATCGCAGCCTGCAGCCGTCTGACGTCTCTGAGGATCGGTCGAAGCAGCCAAAGGAGTCCCAGCGGAGAAGGATCGCTTTTCTCACGCTTCAGAGCGTGTTGTTACGTGACTGTTCAGGAGATTCACAAGGAAGAGTTGGTGAAAGTGTCGCTCTCGTCGTCAGAGACTGTGAGTGAAACAAGTTTCAAGAACAAGCTCAGGCTCGGCTCGGCAAGAACTGGCCTTCTGGCTTGGAAGCTCTTGCGACTGTTGAGCAGCTGCTCCAAAGGCAGCGACTTCTTCTTCGGCTAGACACGCAAGCGAGTGACTGTACCGAAAGAAAGAGGGCGTGCGGATCTGCTTTGGTTTCCTCTCGCCCTGCCTCCGGAAAGGCGGTGGCTCGGCAGTGTATGCGGATCAACAGACGCAGCGTCCAGCAAAGACTGAATGCTTCTTTTGCCCCTGCGTTTCGTTCTCGAAGCCGTGGGTTTTCTGCAGATGCGAAGTCTCTGCACTTTCGAGGATAGCCGGAGAACCCGACAAAGCTGCGATGTATGCGAGGCGAGGCGAGGCGAGTCGAGTCAAAAAGCGCACGAACAGGTCCGAGTTGCTTGTTACAGCCTTCTCTGTCCCGTGGCAGCAGAGCAGCTCGACGACAGCCAGGCAGCCAGACAGCCAGACAAGTGCACTGCGTGAGAGCAAAGGACGATTCGTCAAAGGTCACCAAAGCTGAGTCAGAATCGTCGCCTTCGGACAGCCTTGCCTGGCCTTGCCACCTTTGACTTGACCTTCCACTGACCTTTGCGTGCGTGTGTGTGCGCTTCTGCCTGCGCCTTGAAAGTGGAGACTCGGCGAAACGGCAGTGTGTGCGTACGTGCGTGCGTGCTTGCTTGCTTGCACTGGCTGGAATTTCGCTCGAGTGACTGCGCCTGTGCCTCGAATTTTCGTTTCTCTCCTTGATCAGAAACGCGACGGATGGTTACAGCAGCGAGACAGAGAGAGAGAGAGAGAGGAGCGCAAAAACGCAGCCTTCTCTTTTCCTTTGGAACGGCGTAGCGACGCTTCTGACTGGCTGACCGACTGCCTAGCAGCGCCGAAGGATCGTATGATACTCGAACTGGCTCGCTTGCAGATATATTCGCCACCACCACCACAGAAACGCACGCACCAAGTTGTCTTGGCAGCAACGTCGATACCTCGTCTCCTCGGGAGAATCAGCTGCTAGATGCAAGGTAGCGCCAGCAAGCGAGTCGATACACCCAGCTTCGACCAGGCAGCAGACGAACCTGCGCTTTCAGAGACGCAACGACGAGCAGCCGAGCGCCAAGCTTTGAGCGCAATGTGCCCTCACGTAGATGCGCCAGCGATCTCGACGAGAAGCGATGGTGGAAATAAGCAGGCTCCTCCTGCTTCCTGCTCGTCTGCGTTTTACTTCTAGGATGCTTGACCGCAACGCCTAAGTCCGAGGTAGCGTTTCGCTTCGACTCTTGGCGTCAGAGCCCGCCACGGCCTCCGAGACTGCTTGTTACGTACTTTGCCGGTCTCGACGGACTCTCTCTGGCCTTGGCTGCTACGCGACGTGCTCGATGCTGTCTGTGCGACCTTGACGGCGATTGGATCGGAAGGCGCAACGAATTAGGCGAGGTGAAGCCGTTCGCTTTCGTTGTTTAGTCAGCTGCTCGGCAACAGCACAAGCGGAGCGAGATCTGCTTCGAGACTCGTCTTGGCAGGAGCAAAGGCCGTCGCTGATTGCTTGTCCACGAATGCAGCTTCTTCCGGCTAATGCGACCCAGGTTTTTTCGCCTGGCAGGTGATGAAGGAACGAACGGATGTGAAAGGAGTGTGCTGTGTCGAGGCTCTCGAGATGCAGCTCGTGTTGCAACGACGAGAGGGGATAGATGCGGCTGTCAAGAAAAGAGTGAGCGACGTCGACGGGAAGGAGACGCGGAAGAAGGTGCTCCGTCGTCAAGGTGCGTCCTTTTAGAGGCAGGCGACTAGCAACCAGCGTGGGAAACAGCAGAATAAGCATGTTGAACAGCGACTCCTCCAGCTGGCCTTTCTTGGACACAGCTGTCGCTCGACGAACGACTGCAAGGAATCGCACAGAGCGGATCACGCATTGCAGCTGCATCCGATACGCGGGACAGTTTCGCCCTCCAAGATGCTTCGCAAGCGGGACAGCCAGCCGGCGAACGACTCGAGTCGAGTCTCGAAATCATCTCGGAATGGTGTGCTCTAGCTCGAGCTTTCCAGATGCGCAACACAAGCTTCCCCGGTAAGCTTTGACTCGACGATGACCATCGCGGAGGATGGTTTGGACAGCTTTCTTGGTTTCCGACGAGAGGGAGGCATCGACAAAGAGCAGCAGGTCATCCTCTTCGTCGAGGTGCGGATGGTCAACTGCAGCACCTCAGCCAGCAGTCGGCGAACGTGACCGGCAACTCTCTTCAAGCTTGACTCGCCTGTTTGTGATCAGCATGCTGACACTTCCAAGATATACTATCAGGAGCATGGCGTCTAACTCAAACGATCAAGATCATCCGGCGTGCTACGTCGAGCTTGCGACGTCAAATCGATGCGGCAGCCCGACGAGATTCAACCGAAACAAGCTCGCTCCATGCTCGCAAAGCATCATGTCGCTCACTCAACTCTCTTCCAGCCAAATCACACTCGCCAACCTTGGCTCCGAAACGATTGCCTCATCAAAGAGAGTTTCGCCGGATCTTCTTTTTGATTGCGAGACATTCTTGCAACATCTCCACCCCGGGCGCTAACTTTGAAGCCCAAAGATGGAGGAGGCAATCTGACGTCGAGAGCCTAACGACAAGGTTCAGCCTAAAACGCAAAAGTTTTACACTCCCATCCCGGTATCCGGCGTCTGGCTTCACCCGGTGAGGGCCATTTCGGCAAAATGGCACGGTCAATTCCGCCGATCAACCTTAAATTCGGGTGACAGACTCAGGGTCGCTCCCGCTTGCCAACGTTGCCTTGACAGACTCAGAGTTGCGCCCACTCGTGACTCTGCATTTGCCAAGGCAACGTTGGCACTGTTGATGCAGACATTCGCCAGTTCGATTCAACCGAAACGGCGATCCATCTTTGGCGTTCCGGAAGTCCATTTGGCTTTCTCACCTTGTCGACGTGCACGCGACGGAATGGCGCTTGGTGCTGATGGACGCATTGCATTAGGAGACTGAAGGGTGGTAAGGGTATCGGACATGCAGAACAGAAACGAATCGGCAAAAAGCAGAGGTGCTAGGCGGTCTTCTCAGCAGCGGCAGCGGCAGTGGTTCCATCGCCGAGGTCTTTTCCTTGGGCCCACTCGAGCGCCTCGTCGCGCTCCAAGCCGTAGGTCTCTGCACGCATCTTGGCCGGTGGCTCTCGCAGCGCGAATGGGTTGGGATCGGTCGACTCGAGCGAGGCAAACGTGTGGTTGATGTGTCGATGCGTCGCCTCGTCGGCCCGCACTGCTCGAATGACGTCGACCAACATGGCTTGGTCGCCCAACTGCCAGTATTGCTTGGCGATCTCGGGAGCAGGGACGTTCTCCCACTCTGGCAGCCTTCCCTCCTTGAGGTCCTCGAGGATGTACGAGTAGGTGAGCACGGCTTCCTCTTCGAGCACGCCGACAAACCTGTGCGCCACCTTGGGTGCCGTGAGGTAGAAGACGAAGAAAAAGTTGTAGAACACCCCCTGGGCGAGGAGGGCAAAGGTGCGAGCGATCCAGCCTGGCTTTGCGACCGCCATGAAGGTCAGGAGATGCATCCTCTCGTTCTCTGCATCCTCTAACATCGTATGTATCCAGCCTTTGTCTCGCTTCATGAGGCGGAGGCTCTGGAGGTGGCGACAGGAGGCGGCGACCATACCCGGGACACCAGCGATGGTTTCGAGGAAGATGATGCGATTGAGCCAGCCGTCGGGCCCAAAGCAGAGGCCCTTTGCGCGCATCTCTTTGAGTGTCATCGCTCCGTCGTCCGAGCTGACCGTCTTGGCGACGTGCGCTTCACTGGCATCATCCTTGGCGAGCTTGGAAATGTGCGAGGGCAGCGCCACGGTCTTTTCGACGTCCTCCTTCTTGAGGGGTGGAAACTTGACGCCGTTGTGATCCGGGTAGCGCGTGGCCATGTCGAAGATGGTTCGCGCGGTGGTGCACATGGCTCTTGCCACCTTGTCGCCGAACGTCTTGCTCTGGCGGTGGACGACCTTGACGCTGTCGAGATCGCTTTCCGAGTAGATGGGGTGGAAGAGCAGGTAGCTTCCGTCCGGATGCTTGAGGCCTGGTGCACCTGGACGGTCTTTGGCCTGTACGGCGGGTCTGGGTGTAGGACGGGGCTCGGAGGGTGTTGAGTAGGCGCGTCGCACCATGTTGGCGAGGAGCGCTTGCCTGGTGCTGTATGCACCGACCATGGCGACCGAGGCAGCGCGTGCAAGGGGCCTACCAGCCTGCATTGTTGGTTAGAGGTTAGTGTGTTGGTTGGACGAGCGAGCGAGCGAGGAACGGTGATGAAATGGCTGTGGATATATACACGTTCGAGACAGGGCTCGGTGACTTTCGGACACGCTCGTGCAAGTGGCCCAACAACGTGGGGGACAGACGGCCACACGGACCACCACCGCCTTTTGCTGTGCTCGCCAAACGACAAAGCGTTATTGGATGGCCGCTTTCGGCACAGGGCAGCACGAGAGCTCGCTACGGTAAGCTGTCGAGAATTGCCGCTCTCGGAACGTCTCGACACGCGCTCTTCCGATGCCAGCAAACCCTGCAGCTGACCCTGATTTTCGCGGTGGATTTTTTCTTTTCTTTTTTCGACTTCGGCTCAGCACATTTCAGCTGTGGCCTCACTGGATCAGTGGTGGTCAGTCGGCAAAGGAAGAAAAAGACAACGGTCGACAATCGGTGAGCTTGCGCATCGGCGAGTTGGCCGTTTCGCAGCAAACAATAGAGCGATTTCGCGTAAAGGCTCCGAATTCAGCCTTGCGCCCGAGCTTGACTTCGGGCGACACCGTGTGTGTCCACGCCTGCACCAACGTTGCTCCGCACCGACGCCTGTTGGCCTGCGTGATCGCCACTCGAATGTTTTGCGCGATCTTGCACGACTCTTGACTTCGACCGGTGCTTGTGCGCGAACCCTTTATCTTCGACCGACCAACGCGGTGAATTCCTTTGTGACCGAACCCAACTTCACCTTTGATCTCCACGGGACCGGACACTCAGCTCGCTTGCAATCACACAGTGTCGATGCAGTAAGGATCACCTCGCTGGGCCAACGTAAACTGTCCAACTAGTCACGAAAAGCCTCCGAGGCGGAACCCCCTAACTGTCCGGCGTGCAAAGCGAGGCGGTGAATTCTGCCGAGAGTCGCGAGTCGTTAATTTTCCGGTTCATTTTCGTTCGGCACAGGTCGGCTTCGTGTTGCGCCACCCTCCCTGCACTTGTGCTCACCATCGCTGCGCCGTTTCGATTCAGCTTGCTTTCGGCCCATCTAATGCTGTCATCAGGCATATCCGCACGGTCTGTTCTGAACAGTATTTGCTGATCGCTCAGAGCTGCATGTCCAGGTGTGGGTCGGTGTGGTGGTGTGCACCGCTCAACCCGCGGAATGGAATTGAAAGGCGCTCGGGGGAAAAAAAAGAAAAATGAAGGCACAAAAATCCCAAATCGAAAAAAGAAAAAAGGAAAATCACCCGAAAAGTCGACCAAAAAAAGAAGGGATTTCGGAGGACCTTTTCATTGTCAGCTGCCGATCCAACACCCGATCTGCCGAGACCCTCTCGTAGCGACGTCGTCTCGTATCTCCTCGTCACCATGCTTGAAACCATCGCTGAACGGCACGATATCGTCCCACTCGAGCGATGAAAGATGCACGCTCAAATTGTCGGGTACGTTACGTCATTTCGAAGGAACGTGCCATGTCCAGCTGCATGTGCCCAACCTTAAAGCAGAGCACGCAGAGCACGCAGAGCACGCAGAGCACGCAGAGCACGTTGGGGCAGTACAGCAGCGTGTGACCTTCAGCAAAGGAGAGCACGTTGTGGGGCAGCGCAGCACGATTGAGCGAGCGTGTGACCAAGCAGCGTGCGTGTTGGAGCGGGGCGTGAGCAGGATACGGCAGCCAGCGTCGTACTCGGACGCAGTGGTCCTTCGCGAAGGGGGGTATATAGAGAGCAAGGTCAGCGGCATGGAGATCTGCTCATCTTGTTCGGGAAAGGAGTGCTTGAGACCATGCCGAAGCGCAAGAGACCCGATGAAAGCGAGCCCCGCTGCTGGACCCACGGGCCGGAGCGTTCGTCGACCAACGCTGACCCTCGTGCATCCGCAGCCACGTTTCGATCTGGTCCACACAATGGCGCGGCTGCAGGTGGCTTGGCGCGCATCAACGCCGCCCAGCCGTACAACGCTTCTCACACACGAGGCGATGAGCACCAGACACAAGCGCATCAAGCTTGAGCATCGTCCTAGCCTCAACGCACGCAACAGCACGCCTCGGGAAAAACAAGAAGCGTCGCTAGATCCGAACCGATCGATGAACCCCTGAAACACAATCACGAGCCTGAGTCGCGTCCACTCGCATCCGACGACCGAAGCAGCGCCGCATCGCGCACAAGGAGGACGAAAACGAGACACGGCGCATCCAGATCACAAGCCGGTTGCGCAACACGCGCTGCGTTACCACACACGGCGAATCGTCGAAGGGCGGGAAATGCAAATGGTACAATGTGTGTATGTATTCGTGTGACGACCGTAGTGGATCACATCAAGCGATGCATCGTTTGTTCGAGTGCTTTTGTGGTGGTGGGTGGATAGGTGGATGCGAAGAAAAAAAAGAACAAGAGCAGCGGTATGCTCTCGAGGTGTCGAAATGCGATAAGAGTCGGGTGTGGCGATGACAAGGAAAACAAAGAGAGTCGAGACGGTTTACTTCTGGGCCTTAGCCTGCGCCTTGAGCACGTTCTTGACGATCTTAGCCTCCTCGACGAGGAAGGCGCGAATAATACGCGTGCGCACGCACGACGAGCAGCGCGAACCGCCGTAGGCACGCGACACCGACTTCTGGCGCTTCGAGATGGTGGCGTACTCGCGAGGACGGTGCGCCTTGATGCCGCTCAGGTCCGAGTGGCAGTCGCCGCACTTGGGCACGGTGCCGCGCTTCTTCGTGTGCTGGTATCGCAGGTGGCCGCCGGGGGTCTTGACCACCTGTCGGCGGGCCGACTTGGTGTTGTACGGGTTGCGCTTGCGGAGGGTGACACGCTCAGCCATGTTGGGCGGAATTCTTTGTAGTAAAGGTGATGAAGGTGTTGGGCGGTGGAGAGAAGAGGTGGTGGCGCAGACGATCAACGACGACGACGAGCATAGCTGGCCACCCGCCGCTTCCAACTCGCTCTGAGGTAGAATTTCGCGCTTCCAGCCAACGACGATCGCTGCTGCGCTGCCAACCGGAAATCGGGCTTCTCATTCGAATCCTGCCAGACAAAAGCAACGATCGAGTCACGTGTATCGAGCTGAAAAACTGTATTTTGTCCCGGATCCGCGAAACAATATTCTTTTCGCAAATATCTGACGCTCTAACAATTCTGCTGAGTGAAATCGGGAGATGGACAAGGATCGACGCAGCGGCCCCGATTGGACTTTGGAAAATTTGGGCATTCGGAAAAGAAGAATTGCGACGGTTTGTGCGAATGTCGTCGTCGACTACGACCACCTCCATCATCTCGATCTCCCTCGTCGTCATCATCAGCACTCTTTCTCTTCTGGCGACGAAATCACACCTAACCTACGCACACTCTCGCACTCGACCCCGCATTCGGCATCCAAAAACCATGGTCGGCCCCACCGCATCCACCTCGAACCTCACACGGCAACTCGGAGGCCTGCTGCTCTCCTCGGCCTCGTCTTCGTCGCGCATCGCCTCCACCGCGCGCATCGCCAGCCCAGCACTCGCGCTTCGCCACTCTCACGTCGGCAGCGCCCCGCTCGACCTGCCTACAGCGACCAGCATCGAGATCCTGCCGTTCCCGCCGCACCCGAACCCGTCGCGCCCGCTGCTGCCCTCGCTGCGCCATGCGCGCTCCGTGCTGGTCAAGGGGCCCAAGGGCGAGGTGGTGGTGCCGCTGCACGAGTGCATCGTGCTCGACCACGTGGGCGAGCGCATCACGCTCGCCGTCAAGGACGACTCGCAGAAGAGGCAGCGCGGCACGTGGGGGCTGACGCGCTCGCTGCTCGCCAACGCGCTCGAGGGTGTCTCGGAGGGCCACACGGTTTCGCTCAAGCTGGTTGGTGTCGGGTATCGTGCGAGCATCGAGGCGGACCCGTTGCCGCGTCGGTCGAAGCTCGATGTCGCGCTCGCGGGCACCAAGAGCTTCTTCCTCTCCGAAGCGGCCAAGCAGGCCGAAATCGACCGCGCAGCGAGAGCGCAGCAGGCAGCCGAGAAACTCGGGCCCAACATGCGCCTGCACATCCGTCTCGGCTACTCGCACCCCGTGCTCCTGCCCGTGCCGCACGGCATCCAGGTGCAGATCCCGCAACCCAACCGAATCGTGCTCAAGGGCGCCGACAAGGAACAGCTCGGCCTCTTCGCCAGCCAGATCCGCACCTGGAGGAAACCCGAACCGTACAAGGGCAAGGGCATTTTCGTCAACGACGAGACCATCAGGTTGAAGACCGCCAAGAAGAAGTAGTCTTCGGCACATCGCAATGGGGATTGTTTGTCTTTGCGTGCTTCACGAAGCAATCACGAACAACATTCGACAAAGGACGCTCCGAGATGCCCAAGGCGCACGTCAGAATGCTGAGTCTCGTAAGGCTGCGTGTGTGTGTATTCCGCTTTTGTGTGCTGCGCATGCAGCCCAAACTGGGAAGCGAGCGTATGAATCTGCTGGACAGATATGCGCGCAACCGGGGCCAGGGACGCAGCCTCCTACTTTTGGCGCTTCAGACCAGAAGCAGAGCGGATATAGCCGCAACGAGTGTATTGCAGACCAGTACATCAAGCATCGCTGAACGAGCGCACCTCGTCATCCAGATCATCTTCCTCCTCATCCTCCTCTTCAGCAATCGCCGTCGCCGTCAGCGTCTGATCTGGATCCTGCTGCTCCGCATCACCCGTGGCAGCTTGCTTCACTTTCGTCTTTGTCGGTCGGCTTCTCGACGCCGCTGCTGGGCCATCGCGCTGCTGGGCCCGCTGCCGACGGCTGTCGATCGCCCACCTCCTGACCCTCCTGAGGATCTCTGCCTCTTCCTCGTCCGTATCTACGCCTTCGCCTCCCTCTCCCGCTCCGCCGTCGGGCACGAGCACGAGCGAATCGCCCAGGCTGCTCGCACCGTCCGTGTCTGTATCCAGCTCGCTCTCTGTCTGCGAGTCAAAGTCGGTCGTTGGCGGCGTGTCCAGCACGCCAGCCCGCGCTGCGACGGCTGGGCGCGCGGCGGGCGGGGTGTCCATGGTCGAGCTCGAAACGGAAACTCTGCGGCCGCGCCTGCTGCGCCGAGCGAGCGGGTTGCGGTTGAGGATCCACGTGAAGCGCAGGCCCGGGCGCGCGACGTCGTCCTTGGAGAAGGACGGACAGCGCGAGACGCGCGCGAGGCAGTGGACGATGAGGCGGAGGAACGGGTCGTGCACGAGCCACACGAGCGCGTTGGGCGTGCGCTGGAACTCGACCAGCTGTCCGCCGACTGCGTCTGCCGTGACTGAATCCAGATGCACCGTCGGCGGCTCTTGTACCGCGTCAAAGGGAGAGGTGGTGAAGCGGAACGACTCGTCCAGCAGCACCTTGCCCACCTTGCGATCCTTGCCCTGCTGCTCGCCGAACACAAACGTCTCGGCCTGCGCCCACATGCGCACCTCGCGGTCCACGAGCCAGATAAAGCGCTCCAGCTCGCCCGCCCTGTGCTGCCGGATCATCTCGTCGTCTATACTACCCATCTCGAGCCGCTTGAGCACGCGCTGTGCATCCCTCAAGCTCTTGCCAAACTGGCCCTCGTTCGCCGCCTTCGCAACGTGCACTGGCTCCGAATAGCCCACTCGGCTGCTGCTCGGCACGGGCACGCTGTGCGCCTTGCCGCTGCTGCCCGAGGCCGGGGCGGGGAACGTGGAGCGGATCTCGTTGCTGTGCAGCCGGTAGTCCTTGACCGTGGGGCGGACCGCGTGTGGGTTCGAGAGCAGCCGTGCGTTGTCCGAGCGCCGTTGCTTGCGTCGGCCGAGCTGCGGCTCTTTGTGCGACGAGCGCGTGGTGCGGCTGGCACGTGGCGCGGTGGGTGGGTATGACGACGAGGAGGCGAGCAGGTACGACAGGCGGTTCGAGTGTGTCGACGTGCCTGGATTGCGCAGGATCGACGGCATCGACATGGGTATTGGTCCCGAGGGTGGTTTGGGCGTGGTCGACGAGGAGGAGGCGCTGCCAGCAGGCGCAGCGGCTGTGGAAGTGGCGCTGCTGCTCGTGTCGATGTTGGGCGGATGCAGCTCGAACTTCTGATCCACCTCGTCGGCCATTTTGGGCAGTGTTTCCTTTCTAGCGTGTCCGTCCGTTGCGTCTAAGGTGTCGATGATGATACTGAAAGTGGTGGCAAGAAGGTATCGTCGAAAGCCCGTGCGAGCCTTTGCTTTGCTCTGCTTTTGCTCCACTTTCCTCTCCAAAAATCCAGGCGAATTCAGCTCACGTCAGAAAAGAAAAACAATTCACACAAAAAAGAATTTGGCGGAGAATTAACGCATCGGCGATTTTTCCCCCCTTCCCTCGACCTCACCATGGTGACATGTCTGCCCCGCTTCCACAGTCCCATCAACACATACACATCTTCATTGCACACACGCCTTATTCGCCGTCTGATTTGGAACGCCCAAGAACGACGGCGACCCCAACGCCGGCGAGCCAGGCGGCCCCGCAAACCCCCTCGGCGTCGACAGCGGCGACGCGTCCCCGGCCACGCCGTCGCCAAACGTGCCCGCGCTGCA
>LT795059.1:854215-879642 GCA_900162835.1 Sporisorium reilianum f. sp. reilianum | reverse complement strand
GAGGCGGAACGAGCCGGTGGATTTCGTCGAGGTGCCCGTGCCCGGGCGCGACGGCGCGTGGGTGCTGAGCGTCGAGAGCACGGAGCGGCTGGACTCGGCGGTGCCCAGACGGCGCGTTGCTGCGTCGCCGAGCTTGCGCGTGTGCCTCGGCGTGCGTGGTTTGGGCTTCTTCTTCGGCGAGCGGTCGACGGCGCTCGGTGAGAGGAGCGCCGCGGACGTGTCGACGACCACGGACTGCAGCTTTTCGTCGTTTGCATCGCGTTCGGGGAGGTGATTGGGAGCCTCGGACAGCTGCACCGCGCTCTCGGTGGTCACTGCGCGCGCTCCCTCTGGCGCATGTCCCTCGTCGAGCCGCGTCGGCTCGGTCGTCTTGGAAGCAACACTCGCGCGGCTCTTGCCCACTCTGCGCGGCGCCAGCCCCACCGCACTCCCCATCGACTCCCTCGCAAAATCCGGAGGTAGCAGCGTCGCGTACGTCTCGACCGGCACTACCCTCTGCTCGCGCGGCTTCTTTTTCGCAAATAGCGGATAGTGCATGATGCAGCCCGACGCAAAGTCCACCGTGCGGTCGTAGCCGTAGTCGTAGCCGTACCTGTCGCGCGGTGGGGCGAGCGAGTGCGCATCGAGGAACGGCTTGGCGCTGTGGCGCGGCGCAATGTCGCTGGCTGCGCGCAGGGACGGCGCGGACGCGTTGAGCTTGTCGATGCGGAACACTTGGTCCGGTGTGCTCGCTGCGCCTTGGGCCGCGTTGAGTGCGCTTTCGATCGTGGTGCTGCGGAGCGCGCGCAGCGACGGGGTGGTGGAAGAGGCGATGTCGGCCGAAGGACAGCGGGTCGCGGGCTGGTCGAGCTGCTCGGCGTACAGGTCGACAGGCATACAGCGGCATCCGCGCGCACTCGAGTACATGTTGACGCGGTATGCGGACGAAGACGATGCGCCGGGCTTGACGTCGCACCGCGCCGGTCGCACCTCGACACTGCGCAGCGACACCGGATCGTCGTCGTCCCCACTGCCAACCCTACCACGCACCGTGCTCGCCGAACCACCTCGGCCAGACCGGTGCATCAGCGCCAGCACAGAGTACACCGCCGAAACAGCCAGTGTCCACGCGCACACGACCAGCACCATTGTCCGGCTCGTCGCATTGACACCCACGTGCACCCACGCCGTGCTCCCCGCCACCTGGCCAGGCACCGCATCGACTCGCACACACTGAGGCGCGAGCGAGCGGCAGAGGTAGAAGGCAGTCCCATACACTGGAGGTCCTTTCTGCTTGGTGAGATTCTGTCCGTTGGTCATGGTGCGCGCGGCGTCTCCCGCCGAGACGGAGAACTTGGCCGCGGAGGTCGAGTAGGGCGAAGCGCCGGCTCGCGTGTCGCAGGCGACGTCGGTGAGTTGGTCGAATGTGATGGCGGTTGCGAAGAGGAAGCCGAGTGCTCGGCCCATGAATGAGCTCAGCAGGTGTGCTCGAGAGCGGTGCCATGGCGACGAAGGACTCGAAAGCTCTTGTACGAGCAGCAACCCACCCAAGGTGGTGAAAACGACAGTGATCGTGGCGGAAGGAACGGCGAGAGGATGGACGAGGAGATGGATGGCCGCTGCAGTCCACAGGACGAGCGCGCCGAACACGTGAAAGAGCGGCAAAAGCTTGGTCATCATCGTCGCCGTCGTTGTCAGAGCCAAGCAGCAGGGACAATTGCACGAGCCAGCCGAGCAAGCACCCGCATCGAACGACGTTGTAGCGAGCGGTCAGAGCGACAGAGCGAGTCGGAAAGCAAGGTCCAGCCTGAACTGCAAGTGCGTTCAAGAGCAGAGTCTGCGTGTGCCTTTCGAGCTCGCGGTGGATACGGAGTCGTTTTCTTGGCATGTCGGCACACGCGGCCAAGCGAGTGACTGCGCCTCCGGACTGGCTGTTGCCCACGCCCACGCACGCCGCCGAGTGACACACCTGCTCCAGTCAGCTCGGTTGCCAGGCTTGTGTATCGCCTGGGGAGCGCCACAATGAAGTCGAGAAAAATCCGACAGCGTCGCTCGAGATGCCAAGCGACGGACGACAATGTGGTGCAACAGAGACGCCATCAAGGTGGGCAAATGCAGCCAGCTGTAGGCAGGCGGACCAGATGGGCTTTGCAGCGCATTGTCGGGTGTTGACAGGTGTCTCGTCCGAGCAATTGTTGCCCACTGTGCAGCGAGCGCTGCTGATTGTGTTGGCACAGAGCTCGCTCGGTGGGGTCCGCCGACCACCTCAAGCTTGCTTTGCACAAAGACGAAGGTCGACAATGCTACAATTTGCGCACAAGCGACGATCGAAAAAGCGGTGTATCCTTTCAGACAACCTTGCGCACACGGTTTGGAGACCAAAACGCGCGAGCGTGCCGACGGTAGCGACGGTAGCGACGCATGCGAACGTGGTGGCTGTTCCAGACTTCCGTCCGAAATCGAGGTACCACATGAGTGCGTAAAGTGCGGACCTACTGTATGCATGCAAGATGCAAGTCGGCTGCCGTGCAGTCAGACCATGGTCGAAATGCTCATCCTACTGCATCGATGCATGGTCTCTGCAGATGAAACCCACACGAGCAGCAAAAAGAGAAAGATGGTCTCGCAGGCCAAAAGGATGTAACGACCCCGGGCGGGCTCGAACCGCCGACCTCAGCATCTCCTTGACAAGTGAAGTGAGAAAGAGAAAGCAGGGCAAAGGGATGGACTGGTCGCCTCGCAAACGCAGAGAGCTAGCCAGCCCACCAAAATGCTCGAAAGGGTAACAGTGCTGCGCTCTAACCAACTGAGCTACGGAGTCGCGATGCCCAGCACAACATGATCATAAGCAGGTGACAGAGTGAGCCTTGGAGAGGATGGGATGCTCTGGCTCGATGGCGAGTTGTGATGGGAAGAGGTGCGCTCTTTGAAGGGTCTTCACGTCAACCGTTTTTTTTGTTTTTTTTTTTTTGTTTTTTGTTTTTTTTTTTTCGTTTGTTACGCCGTACATCGCGACACTTTCGCTTTTGTTTTCCGAAGGGTCGATATCGTGCGGCTGTTTTGGCAGTGCCAAGCCGTCATCGTGCGTGTCCGGCTCGTGCACCGCCTTGGCCGCATTTTCTGGCTGAGAAAGCAAGGCCACACAGCCCAGTCGCTTGGATTTTCGTCCTTGATTTTGCCACTCTTTGCTCGATTTTGACAGGCGCAAGCAGCACAGCCTGCCCTCAAATCATCCGCTCCGCCGCCTGGACCCTGTCGCATAGAAGCCACATTTCGCATCGGTCTGGGTCGAGAGGATACACAGCCCTGCTGCGCTGTAAACGAGGAGTGCGCCGACAACCGAACGAGCCGGTGCACACAGCCGGAGGCCCAAGGGTCTGCGGCAAGAGGAGAGGAGAGGTGCATCGCCTTGTTGGCAGTTCGGATTCGGCTCTGGCGCACAGACGAGTTGGGCTGATGAAGCGTTTGTGTGGGTGTGTGCGCCTCGCTCAGCGTGCTCTCCACGTCGCTTGCCCTCGCCCATAAGTACAGTAGTCCCGCTTGCTTTTCCACTTTCCCCTCTTCCCCACACACCAAGTCACCGCTCTCACATCACACTACCAACTCGCAAGCAACCACTTACAAGCAATGTCGTACTATCCAGGCGGACCCGCTCCCAACCAGTCGTCGTACCCCGGCGGCCCTCAATCGTCGTACCCTGGCGGACCTCAGTCGTCGTACCCTGGCGACCCGCTCGCCTCGTCGTCCTCCTCGTCGGGCGGCTACCACCAGTCGTCCTACCCCGGCGGCCCGCAGTCCTCGTACCCAGGCGCGCCTCCATCGTCGTACAACAGCGCCCCGGGCTACGACTCGCACGCATCATCCAACTACAACTCGCCCTCGCCGTACGGTGCCCCTGCCACCGCGAACCAGGCTCCCTACAACAACGCTTCGTACCCGCAGCAGCAACATCAGCAGCAGGGACCCACGCAGTACGACGAGCACGGCAACCCCGTCGACGGCGAGCGCGGAATCGGCACCATGGCGGCGGGTGCGGCGGCGGGCTGGGCGGGCAACAAGATGACCGGCGGCCACATGGGCACGTTTGGGTCCATGGCGAGCGGTGCGATCCTGGCGCAGGTCGGCAAGATGGTGTACGAGAAGTTTGATGACAAGAAGCACCACAACGGCGGTGGTGGGTATGGCGGTAACCCGTACGGCCCTCCTCCTGGCGGTCATCACGGTGGGGGCGCGGGTGGATTGGGTGGCTTTTTCAAGCATTGAAAGCAGTTGCTGCTGCTGTGCCCTTTGTTCGCTCGATGTAGCATACACTCTCCCTTCCGTTCTGCGTTCCCGTTGTCGGTCGATTGTAATGATTTGTTTAGATACCCTTCGTTGCTTTGTGTGCTGTTTGGAGGCTACTCTTTGACAAACGCAGCGACAGTCTCGACACTCTTGCACTCGCTGTCTTCCAAGCGAGCCACCTCTTTGCCACCGACGACCTTGGTGATGGTTGGAATGCACCTGATCGCGTATTCTTTGCGGAACTTGTTTTCCGGTGTCTTCCATCTGTGTGTTCGCGCCAACAGCAATGTCAGTACAGTCTATCCTTGCACAATGGGTGTTGAGATGCGACTCACTCTGGCTTCTGGCCAACGAGCACAATGTGCC
The DNA here is from genome assembly GCA_900162835.1 of Sporisorium reilianum f. sp. reilianum. Lineage (NCBI taxonomy): Eukaryota > Fungi > Basidiomycota > Ustilaginomycetes > Ustilaginales > Ustilaginaceae > Sporisorium > Sporisorium reilianum. Next base: position 875,013 of record LT795059.1, on the reverse strand, counting down.
CGTCTACGTCGCCGCTGCCAAACATCTTGTCGACAGCAGGCTGCGCATCGACGCAATCGGGACACCAGGGGGGCGAGCCCGAGCTGAAGAAGATGAGGTACTGAGGCTTGTCGCCCTGTGCGGGTGGGACGTCGGTCGAGGATGTGAGTGTCATGGTGAGTGAGGATGGTGAAAGGGTGCAAAGGTGTTTGACGAAAAAAAGAAAGTCGAAAAATGAGACTTTGAAAATCGCTTTTTTGGGTGCACGGTCAGCGAAAACAAAAAGTGTTGGTCTTTCTGCTTCAGCGTAGAAAACTGAGCCTGAAATCATTTTTTGGCCGCTGCTGCGCGTGGTCGCGATGCTCAAATGGCGCGCCGCGTTGAGTGATTTTGTGCCTTCGTTTGCGCCTTTTTTTCTTGTCGGTATGGAGGTTTTGTCGAGCAAAAGATGGACTCAGCATCGTTTGCTTCTCACCTCTCTCTCGTCCACCATCATCCACACGGCAGTCGCAGCAGCCACAACAGCAGAGCATCGCACAACAGGATCTTCTGCCCGGTCACACTCTCGCTGTCGCCCACCATCGCCGCCTGGCATCGATACACGCGCTTGCTCAGCGCACTCGGCCATCGAACCACTCGTCCGCCTCTCCTCTCGAAACGCATCGCCATGACGACGACTCGGACCACCCTCTCCAAGCGAGATGCGAATACGCTGGCTTCAGACGCTGCGGATGCTGCGCAGGCAGTGACGGCAAAGAGGGCAAAGACGGAGGCGGCTGCAGTAGAGGCGGACGAGTTCGACGCGCTCGATCAAGATTTGGACGACCAAGCTCTGCTCGCTGCTGCGGAAGAGATCGAGTCGGCTGCTTCCAATCAGGCTTCCTCGCAGGCCACCGCTCCCACCTCACAGACGACTCCGTCACGCTCCTCCGCCTCCACACCGCGCCCATCCCTCAAACAAGCAACACTCTTCTCCACACCCTCGTCCACCCCAGCAGAACCTCTGCCCAAACTGCAACCGCCCTCCGACCTCGCCTCGGACCCGCTGTGGCTCGAGCGTCAAACCATGTCCCCCTCCTGGTTCGACCTGCTCCAACCCGAAATGAACAAGCCCTACTTCTCGCACACCCTCAAAGCCTTCCTTGCAGCCGAAGACAAAGCAGGCAAGAAGACGTATCCGCCGCGCGAGCTCATCTACTCGTGGTCGCGCCTCGTCCCCTCCCCTCGCCATGTGCGCGTCGTCGTTGTGGGCCAAGACCCGTACCACGGCCCGAACCAGGCGTGCGGGCTGTCGTTCAGCGTGCCCAAGGGCGTGCGCGTGCCGCCGTCGCTGCGCAACATCTACAAGGAGCTGGCGGCCGAGTATCCCGCGTTCCGCGCGCCGAGCCACGGCTGCCTCGACGGCTGGGCGCGCCAGGGCGTGCTGCTGCTCAACGCGTGCTTGACCGTCTCGGCCGGCGCGGCCAACAGCCACAACGGCAAAGGATGGGAAGGGTTGACGCGGCATATCCTCAAAAAGATCGCCGACGAGGCCGCGGGATCGAGCGCTGCCAAGGCGGCGAACGCGAGTGCAACTGCCAACTCCAAGATCGCCACCATGTTCGCCAAGGTCCAGAACAAGACGCCGAGCGAGGATAAGCCGACACCGGCGACAGCAGAGAAGAGTGCAGAAGGCGACAGCGATCAAGTGCAAAGCAAAGGCGTCGTCTTTCTGGTATGGGGCACACCCGCAGCAAAGACGCTCGCAGACGCCGGCGTGACCGACAAGAACGCCAACATCCTCATCCTCAAGTCGCCCCATCCCTCGCCGCTCTCTGCGCATCGCGGCTTCCTCGGCAACGGCCACTTCAAGAAGGCCAACGACTGGCTCAAACAGCGCTACGGCGACCAAGGCACCATCGACTGGTCCAAGCTGTAACCTCTCTTTCACCTCAACTCAGACAAGGGCATTCGACCAAAGTATTGACATTTCTGCGAGCAACGCGGTGCGGCTCGAATCAACCAGTGAGAGGCCAGTCGAGCGATTCGCCAAAGTTCCAGTGTATCGACTTGACCTGCGTGTACTCCTTGATCGCGTCGACGCCGAGCTCCCTGCCGATGCCGCTCGCCTTGAACCCGCCGAACGGCACCGCGTTGCTGACCACCACGTAGTTGTTGACCCACACGGTGCCCGCCTGGATCGCGCCGCTCACGCGCATGCACCGGCTCGCGTTGGTGCTGAACACGCCCGCGCCCAAGCCGTACGATGTGTCGTTGGCGAGCTGGATCGCCTCGGCCTCGTCTTTGAACTTGGCGACGGCGAGCACGGGCCCAAAGATCTCCTCGTCGACGATCTTCATGCCCTTCTTGCACCCCGAGAAGATGGTCGGCTCGACGTAGAAGCCGCCTGCGAACTCGCCCGCGCCCTCGGTCCAGCGGCCGCCGCCGATCTCGACCTTGGCGCCCTGCTGCTTGCCGGACTCGATGTAGTCGAGGATGCGCTGCTGGTGGCGCTGCGTGATCTGCGGGCCTTGGAACGTCCTGCTGTCGAACGGGTCGCCGATGTGGTGTGCGCGGAACGCGGCGACGAGCTTGGGCACAAACGTGTCGTAGATGCCCTCTTGGACAAAGAGGCGCGAGCCGGCGGTGCAGTCCTGGCCCTGGTTGAACAGGATGCCGAGCGCGGCCCAGTTGACGGCCTGGTCGATGTCCGCATCGTCAAACACGACCACAGGCGACTTGCCGCCGAGCTCGAGCGTCACCTTCTTGAGGTTGGAGCGCGCGGCGCGTTCCATGACGCGCTGGCCGATGGCGGTGCTGCCGGTGAACGCGGCCTTGTCGACATCCATATGGCCCGTGATCGCATCGCCCACGATGGGCCCGAGACCGTTGACCACGTTGAACACCCCCGCGGGCAAGCCGGCCTGGACGGAGAGCTGTGCGATGCGCAGCGCACTCAGCGGCGTCTGCTCCGCGGGCTTGAGCACGATGCAGTTGCCTGCCGCGAGCGCCGGCGCCACCTTCCAACCCAGCATGCCGATCGGATAGTTCCACGGGATGATCTGCCCACACACGCCGAGCGGCTCCAAGCGCGTAAACGCCAGCTTCTCGCCCTCCTTCTGCTCGATCGTCTTGCCCTCGATCTTGTCCGCCAGCCCGCCGTAGTAGCGGAAGCAGCCCGCAGTGTCGGCGATGTCCATCGTCTCGGCGATCCAGCGCGGCTTGCCGTTGTCGAGCGACTCGAGCTCGCTCAGCTCCTCGGCGTGCTGCTCGAGCAGCTCGGCCAGCTTGAAGAGGGCTGCAGCGCGCTGTTGCGGCGAAGAGTTGCGGCCCCACGTGGTGTTGAACGCTTTGCGCGCCGACTGGACGGCGAGGTCGACGTCGGCGGGGGATGCGGCCGAGACGGTGCCGAGCGGCTTGCCCGTGGCGGGGTTGATGGTTTCGAGCGTGTTGCCGTCGACCGAGGGGACGAACTTGTTGTCGATAAAGAGGCCCGTGGGGACCGAGAGTGTTTTGCCCGAGGGCGAGGCGATTTCGAGGGTTTCCGGGAGGGTCATCTTTGGGGAGGAGATGAGAGGAGACGAGGTTGGTGGTGTCAGAGAAGACAAGGCGTTGGAGGAGAGAGAGAGGTTGGGTTATTTATGCAGGATCCAGCCGTCGAAAGGGCTGCTTCGTCAGCTTCGGCAGCTCTCCGTTGGTCGCTGATACGGCCATTCTCACAGTCGTGGCTCGTTATCGCTGCACATGACTGACCACTGACGGCTCTTCCGGCGGTCGACACCTGAAATCGAAGCATCGCCTTTTTTGCAACATCACAGCGCACTTCCAACTCGCATTCCGTCTCTTCTGAGTCACATCAGACGAACCAGCTGCTCTATCTTCACACTCTCTACTCCTTTGCCAGCCAGGAAAGAACAGCTCAGCGAAGAGGAAGAGGAGCGCGAGACAGAGGCAGCGAGAGAGAGCAAGAGCAAACTGGCCCGTGTGTCTTTGTGGCGAAGAAAAATTGCCGCGCTAGCCGCGCTAATCGCGTGTGCCGCCACGCTTCAAAAGATACTGCACGGCGTGGATGGAAAAAGAAAAGAAAGCGCGTCTGTGGGGAAGTGCCGCGAAGCACAAGGACCCTGAAATGCTGCAAACAGCGCCCAGCCTGGACTGCTCGAGCCGACACTCTGTTTGGAGTCAGACGACTTGCATCAGCCAGGGGGACAGACCGGCTTCTCTGCCTCATTCGATTGCTGTCTGTCTGTCTGTCTGTCTGTCTGTCTGTCTGCTGTAACAGACCCGCTGCGCTTCATCTTGTGACCTTCAACAACAGAGAGATAACAAACACACACACTCTCGAACGCAGACTGCCTTTGAGCCTTTTGGATTGACCGGCCAACCCTATCCAGCGTTGAGTAAGAATCGGCCGTCCATGTCGGCGATGGAGCGTGAGAACGAGAGTGGCTCCATTTCGACGCAAAACAAGGTTGTCGGGAGTGACGAGTGAGCGAGTGGGGCAGCGCAACATTGGATCACGGCCAACAAAAAAAAAGGAAAGCACCAGGGCTCACATCGGATGTGATACCGAAATTTCGACTCGAGTTGCTTCTTTGGTTCATTCTCCCACCCTCCTTTTGCTGCGAAACCTTGTTTGCTCCCCTTGTCGTCGTCGGCTCGGCCTCTTTTCGCATTCGCCGAACATCGCAAGGTGGGAATCCCGCTCGTTGTTCACACGGTCTCACCGCTCTCTGTGCTTCTAGGCCGAGTCGGAGCTGCTGCGGAGCGTCCTCTTTCGTGCGGGTGGGAGCAACGGCCACGATAAGCGCAGTCGACGACGACATCGAATTGGCCGGTTTGACCCTCTCCCACCACCACTATCATCCATCGCAGACGATAACAACGTCAGGACAGCAGCGCACTCCTTCTCGACTTCCAACGTCGATGCACCGGGAGATGGTGTTGACCACATCCTGCCAGCACCTCCTCAGGCCTTCACTGCAACCATGCCTTCGTCACTAGCATCGAGCCCTGCTTCCGGCTCGAGGTCCTCCGCCAAACCATCGCCGTCAGACGCAGCAAGCGCAGCCACCCCTCAACGACGCATCTCGGCCGACCACACCCAACTCACAGCCGGCAGCTCACGCAATCACGACGCCTTGCAACAGGCCGATGCACAAGCCCCCTTGGCCGGCAAGAGGTCGCGCTCCGGCTGCCTCACCTGTCGAAAGCGCAAGAAAAAGTGCGACGAGATACTGTGCGAAGAGACGGGTGGCTGCTGGCGATGTCGCAATGCAGGATACCAGTGCGAGGGCTTTCGAAGACCGCCGGTCGTCTTTGAGCCTGGATCTGCTGCCACTTCCAGCCGCAAACGCACAAAGCGGTCGCCTGCTGCAGATTTGCTCACCAACAGCCGCATCAAGACGGAAGCCGACTCGAATGGCCATGTCAATGGATCGATTGACGGGCAATCGGGTTCTCTTGCGTCTTCGGCGATCGGCACGGTCGATCAGGAAAGCTTGGATATGGCCCACAGCCTCGCCGAGTTTGCTGGTCTCGCCACGAGCTCAGCTGGCTGGCCGCTACCAAGCGACATAACGCCCCTCAACAGCCCACCCACAGACGACCGGACAGCTCTCAAGAACGGAGCTCCTTCCAATACATCCACGTCTTACTCGTCGTTCGTGCATCCCTCGGCCGGCTCACAACGATCAGCACAGCCAACGCAGCCGCTGTCGAGCTCCATCGCACCTTGCGAGATTGTCGGCGACTGCCTCTTTTCCGGCCATCACCTGTGCGCATCCTGCAGCGCCGTCGCGAGTCGGCTCATGCAACCGGACCCGGCCCAGCTCGCCGCGCTCGACGCCGACCTGGTGCAGGTGCAGCCCATGCCCAGCCTCTACACGTCCATGGGCTCGCGCCACCATTCCCCCGCCGCGCCCGACACGCATGCAGACAAGGCCAAGTCCAAACTCGTCATGGAGAGCCTCATCGGCTACTACTCCACGCTCATCACGTGCTGGGTGCAGGGATGCGATGTGCGCGGCATCGAGGCGTCGACGCTGTTCCGCCGGCTGGTGCCGTATCTGTTGGACAGCGTCGATCGGCATCCTCCGTTGCGGCTGTCGATTGCAGCGGTCACGGCGGGCTATGTGGGCGGCGCGAGGCTGACGTGGCCCAAGGATGTGGTGGCGATCCATCAGTGGGCGAAGACGCTGCGTGCCGATCGCACGTCGATCGCCGACTGCGTCAAGGCCAATCTGAGTTTCAGCTTTCCTGGCACGCCCGATACGCTGTGGTGCGTCTCGCCTGGCGCAAGCCTGTCTTCGGAATCGCACGCCGGCGTGACGGCTCTGTCGCCAGCCAACGCAGAGAGGCTGCGGCGCGCGTCCACGACGCATGCTACGCTCGACGATCTGCTGGTGGGACAAGCGCAGACGCTCAAGCAGCTTGCGTTGCGTTCGCTCGAGCAGGCGGTGTCGGACTATCGCGCCAAGACGACACGTGCGGCCGGCGTCAGCTTCACCGAAAAGGGCTTTCTGGCGGAATGCGTGCACGTCAACCCGCTGCTCATGACGGCGCTCAACATTGCCATCTACTCGTTTGCGGAAGAGGGGATGCAGAGCTACTTTGAAGAAGCCGCGCGCATGCGCAGCCTGATCGACACGCTGCTGGGCTCGTTCCCGCCGGTGAACCTGTCCAAGCTGACGTCGCACGAGCACCTGGGCTTTCGCACGTACGTGTGGTCCGACGTGACCACCGCCATCGCGTGCGGCACACGCCCGCATCTGCAGCTGTCGCTGTCGACGTATGTCGACGAGTCGTCGTCGCCCACGACTGCGGATGCAGTGGCGCAGTCGCAGGACCAGACGTTTATTTTGCTCGATGCGATGCTCGCAGCGCTGTCGGACATCGCGCGGCTGCGGTACGACTACGACGGTGGCGACTTTGCGGCGACGGCGCGGCGTGCGGTGGGGACGCCTGTGCCGCAGTGGGTGCATGAGCGCGCGAAACGCATCCAGGCGCGCGTCGAGAACTGCACGATCGACGGACCGTTGACGACGGGCTCGGCAATCTGCGCCATGATGACGCGGAGCGCGTGCATCATCCTGATCCACTCGCTGATCTACCGGGTGGGTGCGCTGCACCCCGTGGTGCGCGGCCTGCTGCGCGGCATGCTCGAGCTGTGGACCAGCGCGGGCGAGCAGTACTGCCGCAGCGTGGGCTGCTCGAACTTCAACCTGCCCATCTTCTGTGCGAGCAGTGTCGCGGTGGACGAGGACGACCGGCGCGTGTGCGAGCAGGCGATGCAGATCGTGGGGCACGAGGAGGCCGGCCCGGCGAGCGGGAGGCAGTTGATCCGCGAGGTGTGGCGACGCACGGATGTCAGCGGTACGCCGTGCTTCTGGACGGATCTGATCGCTGCGGGTGACTATGCTGTTGCGTTCTTTTAGGGTAGGCTTTGCTTGCAATGGGTTTTGTACGACGTTCAGGTTTGGCTGGTGATGGTGTTGCTGTCCACTTTCGACGACTCGTGCGATTGAGCCGACACCATCCACTCTCAGCATGTCTCGACCGGAAACCTCGACATCGGTGCTTATCTTGCCCGCATTACTCGTCGCATCTGAGTCCAATCGGAACGCTGTCGCCCACACACGCTCTCACGATCGCAGCATGGACACGATAAGCGCAAAGCTGGGTGGGGCGCGGAGGTGGCGTGCCAAGATACGAGGAAGGCAGTGGTGCGATGTCTCGGGATCGGACGAGACGGATACGTCGGTCGTCGAATCAGGTGGGAGGCGCGTGATGGATGTGGTGTTGCTGGATCGCGATGTGTCGGTTTTGGAAGAGCATTGCCGTACCCGATGCGCCCAAGCCAAAGCGGCGTGCACTGGTGCGACGTCATTCGCGCTGTGCCTCGGTGCGATGCGAGCCTGACACAGCGAGCTACACAATCTAGGATCGCGATGGCGTGGACAGCAGCGTGTTACGTTTCCGAGCATCCGATTCGCGCTCGACCCACACTGTCACCGGCTCTACGTCTCGTGACCGGCTAGCTTCGCTCCGAACTAGGGATCTCTGTAGAAAGCTGGAAAGGATGTTCTTGGCAAGCAACGACGACAGCGAGAGCAAGCAACAGGTATGAAGAGCAAAGACAATGGTGCTGCGCCAAGAAAACTCGCTTGCATGGCGCGCCTCGCGGAAGCCTCTCTTCCGAGCCCAAAAAAAATTGCAAAGAATTCTACTGCCACGTCGCGATGGAATTCGGACGAATGAAAAAAAAAAGAGAATCTCACAAAACAAGCACCGATTCAAACTCAACCACCGGCTCAGAGGCTGCCGAAGGGTTGTCTCGCCCAACTCGGCTGCTGACCGAACAGCAAAAACGCACCGTCTGCAGCAGCAGCAGCAGATTCGAATTTTCTTGGCGCACGGTTTGGCTCTCGCAAACAACCGAGCCATGTTTGCAGCGACGCTTTGCCGGTGTGCGAGTGCGGAAGAGCTTGTTCCGATCGTGTCACTGTCGTACTCTCTGTGTCCTTGCGTCAAGCTGACATCGGTGCGATGGATACGGTCAACCTGGTGAGACGGATGCAGGAACGCAGCTTGCAAGCAGCGTGGTGACGACGACGCCTCTATCCTATCAGCGTCTGGCGATAGCAGCGTCGTCGTGCTGAGAGCAGCGGTGTTGGTGGATCTCGCACCGGCAACCGTCTCTTCTCGACGACTCGACCACACGACCACCACACACACATCGAGCGAAAGCGGCGGCTTGGAACGCGGGTCAAACAGAGCGAGGGCGAGGGCGAAAAAAATGAGGCGCTGCACCCCGCAAACAAGGGGCGCGCGGCCTCCCTCGCTTCGACGGGCAAAATGCGCAAAAGGCGGCTTTTTTTTTCGATCGATTTCGCAGCGCGATTCTCTGCGCCAACAAAAAAACTTTTTTCCATGCAAAAAGGCGGCGAGGCAACGCAAAGCTCGCTTCCATGCTGCTCTAGCATGAATCTAGGTGATGGCGCGCTCAAGAACCCAAGGCGCGGGCGGAGTCGGTGGGCAGTTGACCGGACGAGCGACCCGCCAGCCCATCGCGCGATTGCGCGGTGCCAATGCTTCCACTCGTTCTGGTCAGCTGGTCTGCAGAGCTACTTTGTGTACCTGCGGTTTTTGTGCAACACGACATGGAAGCATCCCGGTACCAAACGTCTCATTGGCCGATCTAGTGGCAACCTCTGCTTTGGAGCCAATCGACTGGCATGGATAGACGAGAAACCGCCACGGCGAATGGAAGAGCGTATTAATACAAAACTGGGTGGCTGTCAAACTGAATTTTTGGCACTGACACGTCGCGCATTTGAGCAGTGTGTCGGTGATTTTTTACGTCGAACTTTGTCGCTGTTTTCGCCCTGCTGCACCTCGCCTGCAAGGTCCGCACCATGCTCGAGCGTCGGAAGCTTGGCACCCATACTTTATCTCTTCTCTCCCCACTCGCACTCGTGATAAGCACTTTTCTCGGTAGTGCTCGTCGTACGTTTTGCCACCCCAGTCGTCTCACCTGCTGATTGGTTCACTGGTCTCGTGCTTCCTCTAGGCACCATCACCGGTGCACATGAGACCATCTCTGTCCAATCGCAGCTCCTCGTTGGGGCGACTCGCTCTAGCCTCTGCGCCGTGGCGTCTACGAAGCTGCTCCGTCCCTGCATGCTCGTGCTGCGATTGGGCCTCGCGCCTGGCTCCGCACCGCTCCGCGACCGTGGTTCATTTCGCCGCTAGATTCCTCGCCTTCTCATTCGCAGTCCACGCTCATCTTGCGGCGCTGTCTCTCTCCCCCTTGTGACCGCTGCCACACTCGACATCTCGGACCTCGCCTTTCCGGTTTCGCGAATACGCTTGGCCTCACCGACGTGCCCATCGTTCATATTAATACCCCTCCCCTTCCCTCGACCACTCTCTCCCTCTCCTCCCACCTCATCCATTCCCCCGACGCGCCTGCCGCGGGTTTCCTTCACCATGGCTGCACCCACCCCCACCTGGGGCCAGTTGAACAACGAGGCCAACGAGATCCACGAGACGCACACGCCCCACTACCAGCAGCACCACGGCCTCGGCAACGCCGCCCACTCGGACGACGACGAGAAAAAGTCGCCCCTGTCGTCGCAGGATGGCCTCGACTCGCAGCTGCCCGTGACGGGCTACTACGACGCGGAGAAGAAGGCCGTCGCCGCCGACGAGGACTACGAGCCCGAGGACCCGAGCTCGGGCAAGCAGTTCGACCTCAAGTACTTCCCCGACGAGACCACCCAGCTCACCATCCGCTCGCTCGTCACCGGCACCGTGCTCGGCTGCATCATCGCCGCCTCCAACGTGTACCTCGGCCTCAAGACCGGTTTCACGTTCGGTGCCTCGCTCTTCGGCGCCATCCTGGGTTACTCGATCATCAAGCTCATGCAGAAGGCGCTGCCGGACAGCCTGGGCGGTGGATTCTTTGGTCCGCGTGAGAACTGTACGATTCAGACCGCTGCGACTGCCGCCGGCTCGCTGACGGGCATGTACGTCGCTGCCGTGCCCGCCATGTACCAGCTCAACCTGCTGCACGACCCGCTCAAGGACATTGGCCGCCTCATCACCTTCTCGGCCGTGTCGGCGTACTACGGCGTCTTCTTCGCCATCCCGCTGCGCAAGTTCTACATCCTCAAGCAGAAGCTCATCTTCCCCTCGCCCACGGCGACCGCGTACACGGTGCGCTCGCTGCACGCGCCCGGCGGCGAGGCGACCGCCAAGAAGCAGTCGCGCGCGCTGCTCTACTCGTTTGCCGCTGCGTTTGTGTTTGTCGTCGTCAACCAGTACGCTGCCGGTATTCTGATGGACTGGCACATCTTCTACTGGCTCTACAAGTGGGGCTCGAAGAAGGCGCTCGTGGTGGACAACTGGGGCTGGCTCATCGAGTGGACGCCTGCGTTCCTGGGTGCCGGTATGCTGTCCGGCATGAACGCGTCGTACTCGTTCCTCGGCGGCTCGTTCCTCATGTGGGCCATCATCGGTCCGTCGATCATCGCGACGGGCCAGGCGCTGGGCAAGAACACGGGTCTTGCTGCGGACCCGCCCGAGCCGCTGCGCTGGGCGTACACGTCGATGAGCTTCAACCCGAACAAGATGCCGCTCAACCACGCGTCGCCGCGCTACTGGGGTCTGTGGCCCGGTGTGCTCATGATGCTCGCCTACTCGTTTGCCGAGCTCGGCATGAACGGCCCGACCATCTACCGCGGTGTGCGCGCCGGTGCGCTCGAGCTGTACTCCAAGATCGCGCGCAACGAGACGCCCGAGTACGACGACGCCATCCCGGACCCGTGCGACAAGAGCGAGCAGGTGCCGCTGTGGGCGTGGACCGGCGGCCTGCTGCTCTCGATCGTCTTCACCGTGCTCGTGTGCTCGCTCCAGTTCCACATGAACGTCGGCAACGTCATCCTCGCCATCATCCTCGCCTTCCTGTTCAGCTTTGTCGGTGTGCAGGCGTCGGGCGCCACGGACACCAACCCGGTCGGATCGATCGCCAAGGCGTCGCAGCTTATTGTCGGCGGTGCGATTCGCGGGCAGGGAAAGACGGGCAATGCGGCGCTGCTCGAGAACCTCATCGCGGGCTCGATCGCGTCGTCGGCGGCATCGCACTCGGTCGACATGGTGGGCGACTTGAAGACGGGCCACCTGCTGCGCGCCAAGCCGCGCAACCAGTTCTGGGCGCAGCTCTTCGGCTCGTTCTTCTCCATCTTTGTGTCGACGGGCCTGTTCGTGCTCTTCACCAAGGCGTACCCGTGCATCACCAACGCCGACGCCGAAGAGTGCCCCTTCGCCGCGCCCGCCGTCGCCGCGTGGAAGGCGGTCGCGCTCGCCGTCATCTCGCCCAAGCTGCCCGTCAGCCTCTCGAGCGGCATGACCGCCATCGGCTTCGCCATCATCTCGGTCATCACCGTCGTGCTCAAGTACAAGGTGATCCCCGAGAAGTATCACGTCTACGTGCCCAACTGGAACGCCGTCGGTCTGGGCTTTGTCGTGCCCCAGACGTACTACCCGATCGCCATGTGCATGGGTGCGACCAGCGCGCTGTTCTGGAAGCGCAGGGGCCCGCAGTCGTTCGACCTGCTCGCCTTTGCTATTGCGGCTGGCTTGATTGCCGGTGAGGGCATGGCCGGTGTCTTCAACGCTATCCTCACGATTGTCAATGTGGATGGCAGTGTGTACGGCACCACCGTGGGCTTGCCGCCTTGGTAAGCGGTGCAATCTTTGTCATGGGCCTCTGCTTTGTTATCCTTCTCTCAACTCATTTGGTTGACGATGCCGTGTCATGAATCAGCATACCCCAGTCTTCTTCCACAGCGAGTGCGAGTGTATGTGATTCTGAGAGTATGAGCAGGTACATTGAAAAGAACACATTTTGGGGGCTGCCACTCAAGCCGAGGGCACAGCGCTGACGATCGTCACATGGCGCTCTTCGTGCGAGAGCCACGTCTGCGTGCCCACGACGCTGTCGAGCGATCCGGGGCTGTCGACCCTCTCGAACATGGTCAGCACGTGCCCCTCATCCGTAGCGAACTGTCTGGGCACGAACTGCGCCCCGACGGCCTTGTTGCGCTTGATGAGCTCGTTGCCCGTATTCGTGCAGCTGCCCGAGCAGTACTGGAGGCCCGAGATGCTGGCGAAGGCGACGTTGTACGCGTCGCCGTCGGTGATGGCGTTGTTGGTGTAGAAGCTGCTCAGCGTGCCGCCCTGGCGCGAGTTCTCGGTGCTGGGCACGCAGCGCGTCACGCTGCCTGCGCCGCCCTCCTGCGACGATGCGTACGGGTACTCGTCGCACGAGTTCGAGTCCGAAGGGTTGTTCGCGCACCGGTTCGGCGACTTGCACGCCGTCAAGGCGCGGTTGGCTGTCGCGTCGGCAGAGTCGCGGTGGAGAGTGGTCGGCTTGCCCGCGCACTGGATGGCGTAGCAGTCGTTCGAGCAGATGTTGGGCACGCGCGTGCAGTCCCACGTGAGTGTGGCGGCCGACGCGCTGCTGACGAGCGCGAGCGCGGCGAGGACGAGGTAGCTGCGGGCAAGCATGGTTGAGAGAGGTAGTGATGGGATTGGTGATGTTCTGGCGAGGGTTTGGATCGTCGACGAGGTCGTATTTATACGTTTGTCACAGCCGTAGCATGAGCATCAAAGTCGACCACTGGCGCATCACACATGCGAGCGCAGGACAGCAAGCGCAGGAGAGCAAGCGCAAGCTTCGCAGCATCAGATACACACACGTTCCGCACGATCCGGCGGGTACACAACGCGCACACAGCAAAACCCGGCGCAAATCGACAGTCCGACCGTCGGTCAGTCACAGCTCGAAGGGTCCACAATCAGCCTTTCTCACACCCCCTTCCAAATCTTCCTCACCCTTTCCTTGATCCTTCGGCGTTGTGCGAAGCCGCTATCGCCTCAACACGTTTTGCACTTCGGCTCTGAAATCATTGAAGCGGTTCAGGGTGCAACCGTCGCCCCGCGCGAACCCTGCGTTTTGCCTTTGCACCTCGGCTAACGACGACCACAATCAACGTGCTGCGCCTGCCAAGCCTTTTTTTCCTAAGCGCGTCTGTGGACGGGTAGCAAGCGAAAAGCAGGCTAGTGGGTCGAGCTCGCATACGGAAGCAGAGGTTCCGAAGAACCTTGTTTGGCTGGTGGCAGAGGCGCACGTTTGCGTTGCGTCGAGCCGGAACGTGTCGATAACACAGACAGCCCAGTGGCGAACGATGTAAGCGAGCCTCGATGTGGGAGGGGGTTGGGACAAGGATGTTCGGAAGCGCTAAGGGTGTTCTCGGCTAGCGGTGCGGATCGTGGCGGAAACGGAGGCGAGTGAGCGCAAGAGCGACCCGACTCGCACGTTCGTGGCATCCCGCCGTGCATCATGGCAACAGCGTCGTGAAAGGTGTCTTGGTACATTACAAGTCGCCATTGACACGGACGACCATCTTGCCCTGATGCTCGGGCTTTGCGTAGTCGTCGCGCATCTTGTCCACCTCATCCAGCCGGTACGCAACCGTCTTGACGTGGATCCTGTGCTTCGCGACGAGCTCGCACATGGCTTTGGTGGTGGTGGCGTCGCTGAGCAGGCTGCCCTTGACGGTGATGTCGCGGAAGATGAGGTGGTTGTAGTGGATCGGGATGGGCTCGGCCGGCTGGCCCACGACCATGAACAGGCCGTGCGTCTTGGTGATGGCCAGCCCGAACTCGTATGCGGGGACGACGTCGGTGCACATGATGGTCGCATCGGCCCTCGTGCCGCCGAGCTGCGCTTCGACGAACTGCTCGACAGCCTCGACGTCGTGTCCGTCGACGTTGCCCGAGTTGATCGCCTTGTCTGGCGGATAGGGCAGGCGTCTGCATATCTCGAGCGGCGCATCACGTGCGTCGAAGAGCCACACGCGGTATCCCAAGCACTTGGCGAACTGGACACCCAGATGCCCCAGCGCACCTGCGCCGACGATGGCGAGTGTCTTGCCGCGTTGCAGCTCGCACTGCACAATCGCCTGGTACACCGTAGCGCCTGCGCAGAAGAGCGGCGCCGCCGAGTCGAACGCAAGCGACTCGGGGAGCACCACACACGAGCGGTATTCTGCAAGCATGTACTCTGCAAATGCGCCGTCCGAAGTCACACCGACCATGTCCTGCTGTGCGCAGTACCTCGGCGTGCCGCGCTTGCCCAGCTTGAGCGGCTCGCTCTCCCCGCCGGCCGCGTGCGTCGCAGCAGTGGCACCGAGCGCGACCACCACGCCCGTGGGCTCGTGCGACGGGATGAGCGGCAACGGCTGGCGCGCCTTGGACGCAAACTCGCCGCGTGCCACCATCATCTCGGTATGGCGGTAGCCAGCAGTCGCAATGCGGATGAGCACGTCGTTGGGCCCCGGTTCGGGAACGCGCACGTCGTCACGCATGACGTACGGCGGCTCGGCGTTGAACGCTTCGATGCACAGCGCCTTCATGGTTTGAGGCACATCTGGCGCGATAATGCTTGAGGTCGATGAGGCGGTCATGGTGAGAGTAGAGATGGTTGTGGGCAAGTAGCAAAGGCTGCGAGGGCAGGACGATGGTCCATGTCGTTCGACACTGCGGGGTTAACTGGCTTCGGCCTCCACAAGCTGACGTTGTTGTGTTGCGTAAAAGCGCTTTTCTACGAAATCGGGCCAAAGTGGATCTCGATTTCGATTTCGAATCGGGGCGGAAAAAGGTCGCGTAAAGTGGATTTGGGAATTTGCGCGTGTCGCGGTTTTGGATTCGAGAACAACACCTTCTCGTGCTCGGTCGAGCTGCTTCCATACCATCGACTCCATCCCACAACAGAATAGCATCAGCAGACGATGACGACACCAACAGCAACACCACCGCCAGAACTGCGCAGAACCATCCTGCGCGTGTTCACCACCAAGCACTCGCTGCAGCTCCACTCGTCGGCCATCGCCTTCATCACCTCGACGCTGGCCGAGCACGGACTGCTGGACCAGCCGCTAGAGTGGGAGGAAGCCATCGATGCGCTGGCACAGGGTGTCGTGGAGGGACAGTCGGATGTCGATCCAAAGGCGCCGTCTACGTCTCGCGGTGGAGCGGCGGCACGTAGGGGAGGCACGGACGACGACGACAGCGCGGATGTGGTGACGGCCGCCGCGCTGGAGAAAGTGTATTCGCGGCTCGTCGTTGCGGACTCGGCGGCGCACAGCCACGGCGGTGTCGATGTGAGCGCCGACGGTGTGCATCGGCATGCGCACGATCTGACTGGTGGGGAGCTGCCGGACCCACATCGGTACTTTGGCGTGCATTCTGCTTTCACGCAGCCGAAGCTCGCCTTTGATCCGATCCGCAAAGTGTTCGAGCCTGCCACACTGTCGCCGACGGTGCTGCCGACCGCAGCGACACGATCGACGTTCCCGCGCCAACGGTACCACATCCTCAAGAGCGTCATCTCGCGCAACGAGAACTTCTGCCCGCCACTGGCCATCGGCACGGCATCCGGATCGCGCAGCGGCAAGAACGAGCTCGCGGACGGGTTTATGAAGCTGACGTCGACCAAGAACCTGCTCGGCAGGCAGGGGCAGCGCTTCCTGCTGTTCGGCATGCTCAGCACCTCGTCGGATGGACGGTACGAGCTCGAGGACGCCGACGGCACCGTAGGGTTGGATTTGGCAGATGCGATTCCGGGCGAGGGCATTTTCACCGAGGGCAGCCTGATCCTCGTCGAGGGCGAGTATACGGTCGAGGAGCGCATGCGCGTGTTTGCCATCGGCCACCCGCCCAGCGAGACACGCGCACAGGCGCGGTCGATCCACGCACATACGGACTTCCTCGGCGCACCGCAGCCACCGGCGCTCTCGTCCGCGTCAGCGCGAGTGGCAGCAGCGTCGTCGTCGTGGAGGGGCGCCATGTCGGTGAAAGAAGAAGCAGCATTCGCGGTGCACGAGGCGCGCCACTCGGATCTGTGCTTTGTCATCTTTTCCGATCTGCACCTCGACCACGCCAAGACGCTGTCGGCGTTTGCGACGGTGCTGCAGGGCTACGTGGATGCCGACTTCCTGCCCTTTGCGCTGGTGCTGTGCGGCAACTTTGCGAGCGAGCAGTACACCTCGGCGGACACGGTGCAGCGGTACCGGGCCGGGTTCGCGATGCTGGGCGAGACGCTGGCGGCGTTCCCGAGCATCGTGCGCTCGAGCCACGTGATCCTCGTGCCCGGACCGCAGGATGCGTTTGCGACGAGCCTCGTGCCGCGCCCCGCGCTGCCGGAGGTGTTGGTGCAGCCGCTGCTGCAAAAGCTCAAGGCGCTGCAGGGCACCGTGCACCTGGCGTCGAATCCGTGCCGCCTGTCGTACTTTTCGCAGCAGCTGGTGGTGTACCGCGACGACACGATGACGCGCTTCCTGCGCAACACGGTGCGCATCAAGGACGAGACGCACGAGCAGCGCAGGGAGGAGCGCGAGAGGGACGAGCGCGATCTCAAGAAGTTTCTGGTTTCGACGGTGCTCGACCAGGCGCATCTGGTGCCGCTGGCGCAGAGGATCCGCCCGGTGCTCTGGGACCACGACCATGCGTTGAGCCTGTACCCCATGCCTACAGCTGTAAGTTGAGAACGCGGAGCCGAACACACTTTCACTGTGCAGTACTGACGGTCGAGCTTGGATCTTTTGGCAACAGCTGGTGCTGGCAGACGCCTACGACCGCTACGAGCTGACGTACGAAGGGTGTCATGTGGTCAATCCGGGCTCGTTCCGCTCGGGCAACGCTTTCGCCTGGACGACGTACTATCCGGCAACACGACGCACCGAGCCGAGCGAGCTGCCGTTGAACTGAATCACGCTCGAAGCGTCTCATTGATACCTCGAAGCATCATGCGTGGTGTCGAGTTGGGTTGCCATCGGGCCGATTCTCGAACAGGTTTGCTCCCGATGGAAAGCGCGATGCTGAGGGAGAAGCTCACTCAACCAGAGTTTCCTAAATTAGGCAAGTTGCGATTTTCTCGATTTTTGACGGAGAAAATGGCCGGCAAAGGAAAGAAAGGTTCGCATGGACACCGCGTGGGCCCAAAATATTTCCAACAGGCTCGAAAAGGAAGGTTTTGCTCGCCGTCCACTACTGCAGAAGGAAGGACGATTCGGTTGCATTCTCTTCTCCAAGTTGGTAGAGATCCATCAACGGCTGGGGCGCAAGACAATGAACAACCGGCCATGTAGCGTAGACACCTGCCAACTCTAGCAAGATCGTGGCGTGTGAATGCATCGAACCCCTGTCTCTGCAGCGTCAGCAGAAAGGCCGCACTGGCGTTCATGGCGCGACTCAACATCTCTGCTCTGCCTCCGGCCCGCCGTGTCCTCCTTTTTCCGCATGGCCGCTGGCTCAGGGGCGAGTGGCATGCACCGGATCGCTAAGGGCCTTTGCCGCCGAACGCTGTTCCGAAGCAACGGCACTTTCAACATCTCGCACTGCACACCGCGGGCCATGTCGAGTGAAAAGCATTGCGGTTGCTCGAACCTCGTTTTTTCATTGCGCTGAGAGTTTGAGCTTAGCATTTCATTCTTGAGCATTCCAGATCTAACGTCGACAGAGGGTGCTCCGATGCGCGACAGCCCAGTACGCTGCCAAAAGCAGCAACTCGCACTCTGATCCAGCAACAGCGTGGCAACTTGCCAAAGAAAGCAAGGAGCCGAAGCGTGGCGGAGAGGCGCACAAGCGCCGCGAGCAAGCCATGCGGGTGCCACCAACAATGTGTGCAGTGACCGCGAGCGCTTTTGGTGGATTCGCACTCCGCGTTGAGATTCTACTCTTTCCATGCCGCCACGCACCCCTTTTTCTTTGCCGACTTGGCGGCACCTGTCAAGATGTGCGCAGCTGCGTAGTGGACGTTGAAGCGACACAGTGCCGCTGCCTGCTTGGGCCTCGCCGTTGCCAGCGCTCTGCTCTGCTCGAGTGCGGTTCGCTCTACGAAGATGGATCGTGCCTCAGCGAGGTCGTTGCTGAAGCTTTCGTACAGCTCACCGGTAAGCATATAAGGTGGTCCCCAAGCACGGCGATTTCTGTTTCCTTCTTCCTCTCCCCATCGAGCTTCGCTCTCTCTCTCTCTCTCCACTCCACTCCACTCCACTCCAACTCCAGCTTCACTTCCCCTTGACCTTCCCCTTTCCCCCCAACGATCCCATACACTTTATACACATACATACCCTCTAGCCGAAAACATGCGCGTTGGAACCACCGCTCCCGTTGTCGCCGTGGCCGCTGCCGCCGCGGCGATCGCCAACCTGCCGTCGGCCTCGGCCATCCCGCACCAGCAGAGCCTGTACAACGGGTACAACGGGCTGGCGGGCCCTGCGGCCGAGTTCTACGACGACAGCATCCCCGCGCGCGTGTCGCACGGCGTGTGGTCGACGCTCTCGTCGCTGTTCGGCCAGACGCACAACCCGGTGCAGGTGCTCAAGTCGGCGCCCGGCGTGTCGATGTTGTCGTCCGGCTTCCCGACGGCGGATGCGGACAGTGTCGCTGCGCCGCGCTTCGTGCTGTACGGCGACCAGGACGTGGCGGGCCAGTCGTACGGCGCACCGCCGTACTGGAACATCACCGGGTTCAACGTGTTCAACCTGGCCTTCTGGACGGTCAAGTACGGCGTGGCGGACAATGCGGCCAAGTTTGCCGCCAAGAGCGACGCGGACAAGAAGTGGTTCAAGTCGCGCTATGCCGGTGCGGGCATGAAGCTCATGGTGTCCGTCTTCGGCGCTACGGACACGCCGCAGAGCTTGGGCAAGGACCCCACCGCGCTCGGCAAGACCATCGCCGCGTTCGTCAAGCGCAACGGCCTCGACGGCGTCGACATCGACTACGAGGAGATGGACCTCTTTGCGCAGGGCAAGAGCGCCAACTGGCTCATTGCGCTCACCAAGAGTCTGCGCGCTGAACTGCCTGCGCCATACATCATCACGCACGCGCCTGTCGCGCCGTGGTTCAACGCGCAGATGTACCCCGAGGGCTACGCCAAGATCCACAGCGCGGTGGGCAACTTGATCGACTGGTACAACGTGCAGTTCTACAACCAGGGCTCCACGTACGACTCGTGCGACAACCTCATCTGGAACGCCGGCAACGACTTCCCGCTCACGAGCGTCTTCGAGATCAACAAGTACGCTGGCGTGCCGCTGGACAAGATCGTCGTGGGCAAGCCGGCGATCGAGAGCGATGCCGATAATGGGTTTGTCAGGCCCAGCGTGCTGGGCGCTTGCCTCAACGTCGGTGTGCAGAACGGCTGGAAGGGCGGTGTCATGTTCTGGGAGTACCCGCACATGACGCCCCACCGTCTCAGCGTCATCACTGACGCTGCTGGTCTGAGCTAGTTGCGTTGCTGTATCACGCGTTTTCGACGTACTCACGCTTCTTTATGTATACCTCTCCGACACCGACACCGACCTCTTGATCACGGACAATTGAGTTTATTTATTCACCATCATCACTGCTCAAGACTGGACTTTGCGTTGTGCATGTGCATCGCTAATCACTGCGTGTGAGAACAGAGCCAAACTGCTGAGCATCAAGAGTCAATGACTGTGCTCGCCGACCTGGATCCACCAAAGCTGAACAGTCCGACACCTCATCCTCGCTCACAACCAGTCACTGTATCACCCGGTCGCGATGCTTTGATCATGCGTGAATAACAGGTCCGTATCTAAAATACAACTCGTCTACGGATGCCTCTGCTGCGCACCCTCCACGCCACCACCACCACCGCTTCCCGGCTGATACCCCGCCGGCAACCCAATCGACAGCGAAGCATCCAGATCCACCGCCTCCCTATAACTCTGGTGCACATTTGCGTGCGCCGCGTCGTACGCCTGCTGCGTCGCCGTGTCCCCCCGTGCGAGCGCAAACGCGTGCATCTCGCCCGTCATCTCGCCAAAGTACGCCGGGGCCACGTAGTACCGGTCGAAGCTGCGCGCGCTTTCCGGTGCGGGGTTCGGCGGTGGCAGCGACGGCGTGGACATCGCGGATGTGGCGTACTGGTACGGTGCGGGGGTGGTGGAGGGGAGGCCGACGAGGTGGTCGGGGAGCGCGGGGGCGGGGGCTGCGACGGAGAAGGTGGACGTGCTGGATGCGGGCGGCGAGATGGACGTGGATGCCATGGCCATGTTGGAGAGTGCGCCTTCGGACGTTGGTGTCCACGAGCCGGTGGTGGTGGTGGACATGCCGAGCAGCTGTGGTGGCCAGTGCGACTCGCCCAGACCCGCGTCCAGGCTCAGTGCTGCGTCGTCCGAGCCGGCACCAGCACCCTTCCACCGCTCGCCGCCCGCGTAGGGCGACCAGTCCGCCGCGCGGTCGGA
>LT795059.1:833184-853100 GCA_900162835.1 Sporisorium reilianum f. sp. reilianum | reverse complement strand
TGAGCGCGTGGATGTGGTCGACGCTGCACAGCTGGCGGCTGGACGCGAATTTGAGCACCGCCGCCGCGGCCGCGTGGCACGCCGCGTGCAGGGCGGGGCGGAAGAGGCGGCTCGCGATGGCGAGCACGGTGGAGAAGAGGATGGGCGACTGCTCGCGCGTGTACTGCACCGTGTGCACGCTCGGCTCGAGCAGCGCCGCGATCGGGTTGAGCTGCGTCAGGTACAGACTGTACAGATAGCACGCGTCGGTCCAGCTCACGGCGTGCATGTGCACCACGTCGTCGTACACGCTCGACGCCATGCCTGCGGGACTCACGGACCCGGCCGACGCCAACCCGGACGCTGCGTACGACGCCGAGGTGCCGAACACGGGCGAGAACGACGTCGAAGGCAAAGCGAGGTAGGGCGCGTCGTCCGAGCTGTCGGTCATGGCGAGCGCGCCGAGGTCGATGGCGAGCGGGTAGCTGCTGCAGCGCAGCAGGAGGCGGCGTGCGCGCGTGAGCATCTCGGGCGTCAGCACCACGTTGCGGTTCTCGTCCGCAATGACCTTCTCGAGCTTCTTGCCGCGGTGGTGCTCGCGGAACTCGCAGAACAGGTCGAGCCGGTTGCAGCGCGAACAGCGCGGGTCGTTCGGGTCGCTCTTCCAGCACTTGACCTTGATCGCGCGGCACTTGAGACACGCCAGATTCGAGCCCCTTTTCGCTGGCGTCGCCGCAGCGCTCGCCGCCGCCGCGCTGTCGCTCCCGGACTCGGACGCCGCCAGACGATGCGGATGCTGCTGTGGCGGCTGCACCTGCGGCGGCGGCTGTGCCGGGAGATAGCGCTGTCGATGCATGTCGTACGTGGGCATCGCTGCCGCCGGCGCACGCAGTGGATACGCCACCTCCTGTGCGTAGTAGTGCTGTTGCGTCGCGTCATGCTGTGCGGCGGAGGAGCGCGGCTTGGACCCGCTCGAGTAGGGCGCCTCTGAAGCTTCCGAGAAGAAGCCGAAATCGTCCATGCTCATCACGCACAACGGGCCAGCCGCGAGTCCCATGGAAGGTGTGTGTGCTTGCGATCAAGTGCCGGACAAGCTGTTTTGGTGGATGGATCCAGCGCCGACTCTCGCGCAGAGCTCGAGTGAGAGAGAGCGTGTGTTTGCTGGCAGGCAAAGCTCGGTCGAGGCAGAGATGGAGGTTGGTCGAGGGATGAAGGTGGATCTCGAGCTGAGCTGGTGGGCAAGTGGACTCTGTCGCGGGCAGCGTGTACTGCTCCTCGGTGGAACGAGCTGGTGGTCGATACGACCCTGGGCGAACGTAGCAAAGGGCGATGTCGAGTAAGACCGATCGCAACGATGACAAGACAAGCGGGGTGTTGGTGGCGAAAGACGGACGTGTCGACAGAAGCCGAGTGCTTTTGAGTAAGCAAGGAAAGAACCTCCAAGCTGGCGTTTGTCTACGAGTCGATCGACGGGACAGCTGGCTCGTCTGACGGCGCTGCTGGAACGCTCGCTACTCACGCAGAGAAGCCAGATCTCGCATGAAACGTCGTCGAGCGTGCAAAACACTGGGGCATTGCGCAGGAACGACCGAGATGCCCTTGGTCGACGCACCACCCGTGCAGAGGCATGCAGGTCCCGAAGATGTACCTGGGTGTGGATGGTTCGATGGCAACGAGATTCGAAAGAACGAACTCGACTCAGAGAGAGCTCGGACCGGTTGGGCAGTAGAGGTGTGGTGCGAAGAAGGAAGAAGGAAGGTAAGAAGGGCTTTGCACACCCACCGTTTGCTTTGACAGAGAAGGGATGACGTGCAGCATCACCAGGGTAGACTGTCCATAAGCAACATTACCACGAGCGGAACCGGGGGGGTTTCGAAGATCTGCCACAACGGGTGGGTTCTGGGAACGGAGCGGAGATCCAAGGGGCCCATCGGATTTGGGATGCAGTGTGAGTCTAATGGATGCACCGTGAGCCGAGACGAGGACGAGCAGACAGCGAACCACATCCAGGATTCGCTGCCGACCGCTTCGCAGGTACAGTAGGCAACAGCGAGACACAGCGAGGCTGGGAATCCAAGAACAGAAGGGTCGGGACTCATGCACGATGGCACCGCCATGTGTGTGAGAAGAGTTCGGACAATTCATCGGGAAGGCGAGCACCAGAGAAAGGGCCTCGTTTGGTATCTGGCTGTGCGCATGAACAGCATCAAAGATGTTGCGCTCTCTCTCCCACGTTGGTTGGCAAGGTGTCTTTCTTCGCCCAAACAAGGGCTCATGCATAGCATACCTTTTCGACACCATAAACAGCCAGAGACGTCCACCTGCAAAGCTTGCAAAAGCCGAAGAGAGTTCTCGTTGACCATATCCACTTGCGCGCATTTGTCAGCTGAGACGATTCGTCTGCCAAAGCCTTGATCTGGGTCATGGAACGAGAACAGCGCATCATGAGACGGATGCAGTTGAAAGCGGGTGTGGTCGGAGCCTCGTCAGGCGGCACGGCTCCCGACATAGCGCCACAGCAAAAGCATGCAAAAGCGAGCAGCAAAGCAAGTTGAGCAGCCGGATCGACGGCAGGAGGAGCCAGTGCTATTTGCGGCTGTTTCCGCTCCGTAGTGGTGGCAGGGGAACCACGTTTGACCGATGGAGTCGAACCACGTCTGCATGCATGAAACCAAGGCGCGTCTGGCAGCAGCAGCAAGGGCGTAGCTAGACACAGAAAGAGACCGTTGGGTGGACCGATGAAGCACCGTCGCTTGGATGGGGTTTGGTCGACGTCGTGCAGCACTGGACGAGTATGGTCGGCTAACGGAGTGAAAAAAGAGCGAGCATGGTTGGGCGGAGTCTTAACTGCCCATCTCTGTGCCTGTTTTGTGTGCGAAACTTTTCAAGGTGAAGAGGGCCCTACATGGCAAAACGTGGTCGACAGCGATGAGATTCTCATGCGATCAAAGAGAGGCGGCTCTTGCTGTGGGTGCGTTGTTGACCAGCTGGCAGATCGTAGCTCAGGAATCTGTGCTCTGTCCAGACTTGCGGCGGATTACACAGCGCTCTGTGGTCAAGCCATGTGCCAGCATCCGTCTCACTCCCCTTTGTTCAAATCCCGGTGCAAGCAGGCACTCTGTACCAGAGCAAAGCATCGTGTTGCGCGGTCCGTCGTCGGCCGATCTGCATTCACCCAACCACAGAGCAGCTTGTTGTCAGCAAGTGTCGACTTTGGTGTGCTTCCTCCCGCACCCTAGAATTCAATCTGTCGTTCGCTGGCATAGTAGACACAAGATGCACTGCCACCACCAACCCCACCACAGCCGAGGGAGAGGGGAGAAGGGAGCAACCGCGTTTTGCTCGTCTCGTTGTGCTGGAAGCAAGCAGGCAAGCGAGCATGACGCCGCCGGCTGAGGGTCCAGGGTCGTCTATAATATAAATTTGCGCAGCGCTCTCGGTGTCGGTGTCGGGATCAAATTTATTTTTGGGTGCGTGTTTGCTGTCAGCTGTCATCACTTCGACGACGCCACGTTTGGCAGAGAAACGAGGATTGTTCGCCCTTCGGAAATGTGACCAGCTGAGCTTGAATCCGTAGCCCAAAGCATTCTCGTGTCTGTCTGTCCTGCCATCGTCGTGGATCGTCGTGGGCAATCTGCTCTTGCTCTACAGCAACGCTTTCGATCCGAGCTTGGCCGTCAGGCGTGGGCTCGAGATATCGTCGTCGTGTCGCTGGCCAATCATGCGACAAAGATGATTATGCAAGCTTGGATGAGAGTCGCCTATTGTCGACGACATGCTCGTCAAGGGCTGGCATTGATGCTGCAACGAGGCATCACATCTAGGTGAAAGCGGGCTGATCTCGGTGCAGAGCAGACCCAGAGTCGCAAGCTGTGCATGAAAGGGAGAGCGTAGTCAAAGGCAAGCAGCCGAATCATGCTCGAGACTCAGCGCAGATTGGTCTGACCAAGATGTGCTCGCATCGCTCGTCCTCATTGGCGGCCAAACGGAGGGATGCGCACAAATCGCCTGCGAGAATGTGTCGGCCAAGTCGGTGTTCAAAAAGCCGAGCTTCGAAAGTGTGTTCGGCCATTTCTGTTTCGTTTGCTGGCTTTTTCGTGCCTTTTTTTGGCGTTTCTTTTTTCGGTTTTCTTTTCAAGGATGAGGCTGAAAGAGGTTCGTTCGTCTGCGATGCTGTCATGCTGTATGTCCTTGGACAGCTATCCACAGTAAGCGATGTCTCTCTGAACGATATAGATTCCGATCGAGGAGCGAATGCTGCAATGAACGTCACAATGTTGGTCGGAACAAGCATCACCAAGCCACTGGTTCTCCCGAAGTGGCCGGTCAGTGATCAGCAGAGAGGGGCCAAAACGGTCGTTGGTCACGGGCACCATTGCCGCTGAATCGGACTCCGAGTCGGTGGAACCTCGCCGTGGGGGAGCAACGCCGTTTGATAATCTTGCGATCAACCAAGCGCTCGTCAGCGTCCACGTTTGCACGCGTGGAAAAGCGGACCGCGATCCGGTCAACTTCCATCCTTCTCGCTCGATTGGATCGCCGCTTGGCAGGAACAAAACCCTATATTCTCACTCGGAGATTCGTGTTCGGGATGCAGGTTGACACCATTCCCTCGAGTCGAGAGCAGAACCCGGTTTCGGTTGGGGCTTGGCACACGGCGGCCGCTTAGGACTGAGGCTCAGAATCGAGATGATTTGGCCGTGGTCTCGCCGCGCAACCAAACACCGAACCAAGTGCGCATTCCTGTGCACCCTTGACCCAACATCGTGGTTCGATGCAGATGCACAGCTGTCCAACCGATGCTGCACCTTCCGTCGTGCAGCCCGCCGTGCGTCGGTCCACGCTCGCGGAACTACAGCCGCAAACTGGTCAGGTACACACAGCTGCGCGAAAGCACCCCTGCAGCACGCATGAAATCCTTCGTTGCCCACCCCGTCGTCATCACCTCGAGCTGCCTCTGAACCGCTTCAGACCCCGATGCCATCACCCGTTCCGTTCCAATCCGCCAACTGCATCTGCCCACCGGCGTCCATCGCAACTGTCCAACACCATCGCCCAACAGTCGAGAGCGGCTTACGGCGGACCCGCACCTACACGCATGGATCGAATCCAACTTGCATCACAACAACCGACGCTGACTCGACCTCGACGCGATCATGTCGTTCCCGCAGGCTCGGCCAACCTGTCGAGCGTTGATGCATATCCGTCGTGTTGATGCAGATCGTTCGCTGTGCATAATCCCGACCGTGATCCCGAGGGCTCGCCTGGATCCCCGTTCGAGACAGGGACCCATGTCGAGCTGATGGGCATCCTGCATGGTTGTCACGCACTTCATTCGTGCATTTCAAAGCCCGGATCGGGTCATCGTGCTTGCAGATGCGGGTGTCTGTCTGCGGTCGTATTCATGCTGCATGGCGTGCGAATGTCTACATCGATGGCTACTCCTCATGCTGCGAGCGCGGTGGGCAGGATCGCTGGCTCCGCCTCGTCCCCATCGGACGCGACAGCCAGGCTCGTCCTCGGTCCAGCCATCGGCGTCATCGCAGAAGCATCATGCCCCGATCTCGTCTGCATCGCCTGTGCAAACGACGACGCCGTCGAATCCATCGCTGGCGTCGGAGGAGCGTCTGGCTGACCCGGCGTCGAGATGGCCGGAGAGCCTGCTGGAGACCGCAGCGAGCTGAGATACTCGTCCTCTGTCATGTCGGCGCCAAAGCGAGACGCGAGCGGATCTTTGAAGCTCGACAGATGGCTCGGACGCGTCAACAACGTCCGTTGCGGCACCGTGCCGAAGCTGCCCGCGCCAATGTGAGAGCTGGCGCCGAACGCGCTGATCTCGCCTTGCGAATCCGAGCCGTTGCCATGCTTGCGTGCCTTCTGCGCCATCCAGCCGTGTCGGTTGTTCTTCTGCGTCGGCGAGACAGCACGAGCACCCTGACCCTCTCCGGCGCTGCGGTTGCGACCGTTGGAAGCACCCTTGGATCCGAGGCGGAGCGCACGCAGAAGAGTGTCCATGGCATCCTGTGCCCCGTCCTGGCTCAAGATGCTGGCGAGAACGCTGGTCATCTGCAACAGACGCAGCGAGACTTGCTTGATGCCATCGTCGCCGCCGCCGGCAGCGCCAGCGCCGTTGCTGGTCACCTCTGCGGCCGAAAAGGCTGGATCCAGCTCGGTGAGATGAGCAAAGAGATACAAGAGCCGTTCGTAGATAGGCATGAGCACCTGGTCTCGGAAGACGACGAGCAAGATCTTGCGAACGTCGATGCGTTGCAGATCCTGATTGACGTTGGCTGCTCCTGACAGCATGGCTGCAGCGCCAGACTGGGTGAAGTGCGTGCTTGTGCTGAAGGAACCGACATTGCTGCTGCCTGACACGCCGTACGAGGAAGAAGCGGCGACGAGACTGCGCAGCGTAGGGTTGGTATGGAACGGCAGGAAGCAGGCTTCGCAGTAAGGAAGCACCTGACCGAGGAAGAAGGTCCAGACCTCGACCAACCGCAACAAGAGGCGCGTATCTTCGAGGCCCTGAAGCTTGGAGTTGAGCGTCAACGTCCCCGTCGACGTCAGCGACATCAAGTCGAGGGTGAGCGATTCGATGGCGTGGGACTGGCCGCGGTCGAGCGTCTTTCGCACGTGCAGGCCGACCATCTCGTTGAGCTCCTCGATGCTGGTGCGCAGCGCTTCGCCGTTGAAGAGCGGCAAGACTCGGATGCAGATCATCTGCCAGGTGTCGGACGAAGTGCCGGGACCGATGGGAAAGGTGAGTCCGGCCGGGTTGGGCGAAGTTGCACCTGCCAGGTTCCCTGGCGTGCCGCTACCCGTGAACTGGGTATTGGGAGTGTGAGGTGCTCCGAGGGTGCTGCCGACGCCTGGTGACGATGAATAGCCCGGCCTGTCCATTGCTCCACCTGCGCCCGCGCCGCCAGAAACGCTGTTGGATCCATGGCGATCGGCTGCAAGTGCAGATGACGAAGCGGAAGAAGGATAGTAGCCCGTTGCGCTGCTCGAAGATGACGATGATGGACCTGCTTCGGATCCTGCGAGCATGGAGGCGGCGCCGGCTCGTTCGAGTTCTCGCGCCATCATCCGGGAATCGTACGAGCTGAGACTGCGACTGAACGCCGGGGTGGTGATGAAGCTCTTTGACGTGCCATTGCCTGACGAGGCCGCGCCGGTGGCTGGTGTGGATGGAGCTATCGTGCTGCTCGGATGTGTGGTGGAGCCGGTGGCATTGGATGCGATGGAAGCAAGCGTCGCCGACGATGGCAAGCCGACTGCAGCTGCTGCTGCGGCGGCGGAGGAGGCGGACTGACCTGGCAAGGCTGCTGGTGAGCCGGAGGTGGTGCCCGCCGATGCGCTGCCACCGCCGGCGAGATGCGCTACCATGTTGGCGGCCGAAGTGGAGGCGCCTTGCTGCGAGGTGAAGCCGCGAAGATGGTCGGTCTGGTTCTGGCAGAGGATGCGGACGTAGATGGGGCGAGGCGCTGCCGACTCGGACGTTGGTGGAGCCGTGTTGGTGAGCGTCTTTGGCTTTGCGTCGACGGGGCCCTCGACGAGGTCGGTCTGCACCTCGCCAAAGTCGGTGTATTGGGGCTGCGCGCCGGGACGAGCTGCTGGAGGTGTAGCCG
Organism: Sporisorium reilianum f. sp. reilianum; assembly: GCA_900162835.1. NCBI lineage: Eukaryota > Fungi > Basidiomycota > Ustilaginomycetes > Ustilaginales > Ustilaginaceae > Sporisorium > Sporisorium reilianum. The sequence goes on along the minus strand of LT795059.1, from coordinate 845,493 downwards.
CATGGGTCGACGATCCGCTCGCAGTGTTCGCAACATCTGGTCCAGATTGGACATCGCCGTCACCTTGGAGAGGCACTGCGATCTCGAGGCGAGACCAACCAGTGTTTTCGAGACGCACTCGCTGGTAGGTGGATTTCGGATCTAACCATGGACTTGAGGAGGCTGGCGAGGAGTCGTGGAGCGCCATAAAGACGCGCAGCAGCTCGGCGATGGCGATACCGTGAGCGACGATGCAAATGTGGGCGACGTCGCCCGCAGCCGCAGCCGCAGCGTTTTGAGAGAGCGGCTTCTTGCGCAGCGCTTCGATGCGTGGGAGGATGAACTGACGCACCGCCTTGGCTATCCTCGCGTTGACCTCCTCGAGCGATTCACCGTCGGGAAAGTGAAAGTTGCGTGCATCGTCGCCGCTCGATCCTGCCATCCACTCGGCGTGTGCATAGCTTTGCCCCTCGGCCTGACCAAAGTTGATCTCTCGGAGCGATTTGGACTGCACCAATGGCGGTGGCGGGATGGAGCGATTCGATTTGAGGATCTCGTCGGCGGTCATTGCGGCGCGCTTCAAGTCGCTGCAGTAGATGGCGGTGAGCGGCACATTGGCGAACGACTGGCCCAACGCTCTTGCCTGGTTGACGCCGTTGATGGTGAGAGGCGTGTCGCGGAAGCCAGCCCAGATTCCCTGCTGATTGTCCTGCGACTCGCCGTGACGGACGAGCGTCACGAGCAAACGATTCAACGCCATGGCAGCGACCGAGTCAGCGCAGCGATAAGCGGCTTGCCTGCAATGACTTTCAGCTTGAGTCCAGAGTCGGTGATCCCGAAACCGTGAGAAAGAGGGTGCGCTCGTGTGTGGTCTGCTCGGCGGTTCCGAGTCGGGGGAATCAGCGCAGAACTCTTCCGTCAAGCCAGCCGACGAGAGTCGACAGCGTGGTCAGGGATGGAAATGAGACGGTGGGCTGTATGTGGTTGTCAATGATGAAGGTGCTGTTCACTTGATCAAGTTGGAGAGCAGCATCGGCTGTTGCCAGGGTCCGTGCTGAGCTGCGCTGAGCTGAGCTGGCCGAATTTTTGGCTCGTTTCACGTCACGCCAGCCGGACCCTTGAAAGTGGCCGAGCTCCTTTTTCGGTTTCCGAGGGTGAAAGGCACCAGGCTGTCGCCAAATCACGAAATTCGAGGCAGAGCGGCTGACACAATCAACAAAAGATGCGAAGGATTGGACGAGCAGATCGCGAGGAGAGGAACAATGAGCTCATCTCACACCTTATCGCTGTCGTGGACTCTGAGACATGATGCGCTTTCGACTTGCCCTCGACTTGCCCTCCGATGAGTGGCGTGCGAAGAGCTTCTCACGGAATGGACCCTGAGTCGGAAGGCGCTCGACCAGATCGGCAGATCGCCTGCCCGATTGACTCCTCGGGGTTCCACGCTTTTTTGACGTCATTTCACGCTTCGCAGCGCCGCGTAGAAGGACTTCCCTTCGTCAACTTATGACAGCACCCAATCTTGCTCTGGCGGGTGCTTTGCTTCCGATCATCGCAAGTATGCCCGGTTTCGCATCGTGAACAGCTCTACGTGATGATAACAAGGCTAGAACGAGGAGAGGGACCAGCAGAGGCCGAGAGAAGGGGCAAGGCCGTGTTTCTATTTTGAGGGAACTCGGAGAAAATAAGCTTGGCTAATCGAATGCCCCCGCGTTCGAGACTGGAAGGGTGGCGCGAGCGTCGCTGCTCGAGCTTTTCTTGCTCTCGTCCCACTCACACGATCGTTCTCCTTCCATCACCCTCCTCCATCTCACACTTCGACACTTCTCTCTCCACCTCCTCATACTACATCTACGACAATGGCTGCCGCTAAAGAGTTCAAGGTCGTGCTGGCCGGTCAGTTCGGCACGGGCAAGACCACGTTTGCCACGCGCATCAGGTCGGCCAAGTCGAACAAGAAGGAGATCAAGGCGCTCAAGACGACCCAGTATCCCGTCAAGCTGCAGACTTCGGCCGGCCAGGTGTCGCTCAACCTGTTCGACACCAACCTGCACGCCAAGGGCGGCCTGCCAGACGACGGCTTCTTCCGCACCGCCGACGCCGCCATCGTGTTCTTCGACCTCACCAAGGAGGACAGCTACACGGCCATGGAGGACTGGTACGATGCGGTCGTCAAGGCCAACGGACGCAAGGGCAGCGAGCCGCTCCCCATCGTCGTCGTCGGCACCAAGGCGGACGACATCAAGGTGAGTTCGTCGCTGAGCTGCAGGCCGAGACGCGATTCGAAGCCACTAGCATTGGTGACCGCGATGTACTGACTGTTCTTCCTTGCACACCGACAACAGGGCCGAGAGCTCAAGCCGGAAGCCATCGAGTTCCCCCGCAAGAAGGAGCTCCCGTACCGCGAGATCTCTGCCGATGCCAAGTGAGTACTTTGCACATGTAGACGAGACGAGACTGCACTTACTCGGTGCATGCGCTGACCTGTCGTTTCTCCTGATCTCTGCACCACTGCTTGCTCGCGACAGCTACGGTGTCAAGGAGCTTCTGCTGGATGTCTGCAAGGGTCTGCTTGGCGACTCGGTGCAGCTGACCGACGAGGTGGACCTGGACAAGCCCAAGATCGACAAGATCGACGAGGAGCAGCTCGAGAAGCTCTTCAGCGAGTACGAGAAGGCTGCCTCCAACTGATGGGCGTTTTGACCGTGTAGAAGCCCAGTATAGAGTGTAGGAAGTCTATGACGAGAATGTCATTCCACCTTGGTCGTTGCTCGACTGTTGTCTGTGATCGACTCGTCGTTCCCTTGCTCGGCCAGGAGCGAACTTTCGCACGCCTTTCCGATACCTGAAGCCTGCCGTCGGCCCACCCGAACGAACCCTGAGAGAAATTCTTTACTGGAAGACGCTTGATGTGATCGGTGTGACAGCGGAATGACCGTTCAGAAGAGACTCGTCGGAAGTCACCGAGCGACGTTGTTGAGCTCGCGCTGCGGCAAAGAAGCCGAAGAATCGATCGATGATGCATTTTTCTTTTTCCTCTCTGAAATCGGAACGTGTCAAGAACTGCTGATTCACCCTCCATGCATGTGCGTGTCAGGACCCTTTCTTCGATTGTTCACAGCGAGTAAGTGGCTGTGGAACGCCTTCCGATGAGGTAACTTGGCTCCGCGTCGCTCAGCCTGCGAGTCATCCGTCTCAGCATCGTCGGGAGCATCGACAGCCGACTGAGCGCAATCTCCGAAGACGAGGCGAGAGCGAGAGAGCGGCAGAGAGAGAGTTAGAGTCGCGGCACGTTGTCAGTGTGGGTCGCCTTCATGTGGTTCCTCCCGCGATGCTTTTGTCAGCTGAGGCCGTTCTAGCTGAGGAAAGGGCTCTTATCGAGCCGTCTCGACGCTCGTCTCTTCGAGTTCATCCTTATCGCTTGCTCAGCCTTGGATGACTGTTCCGAGGGAGCACGGCCTTTGCGAGCCGCCATATAGATCCGTAGTTGCCTTGTCTCCCAACCATCATCCTCCCATTCGCTGTCTCCTTTCTAAGCCCATCCACTGCTACTCCCCAAACCATCACTCACCGACACCAACTCGACAGCCGAACAACATGCTCGTCAACGGAGCAAGCAAGGGCGAGGTGGCTCGCAAGGTCGATGTCGATCCGTACTTCGACAACACCCAGCTCGTGTTTGGAGAAGCGGGCAGCAAGGTGCCTTACACTCCGCAAAACACGTACAAGGATCCCAACGGCGACCGACAAGACTATCTCGAGCGCACCAAGGGCATGACCGCCATGCAGAAGCACATTGCCTTCTTCGATGGCGACTGCGATGGCATCATCTGGCCCACGGATACGATGTTTGCGTTCCTCTCACTCGGCTTTGGCTTTGTGCTGTCGGCCCTGGCGGTGGCCATCATCCACGGGCCCTTCTCGTACCCGACGCTGCCCCGCAAGGGCAACAAGCTGAGCGACTGGCTGCCCGATCCGTTTATGCGCATCTACGTGGCCAACATCCATCGCTGCAAGCACGGTTCGGATTCCGAGTCGTACGACCGACGCGGCCACTTCCGACCGAGCCAGTTCGAGAGCATCTTGGACGACTACTCGACGCGCCACAACAAGGATGCGCTGTCGTTTTCGGATGCCGTGGCCATGGTGCGCGAGCGTCGCGATCTGTTGGACCTGTTTGGATGGTTTGCGTTTATGTTTGAGTGGGGCAGCACGTACATGCTGCTGTGGCCCGCCGATGGTGAGTGTGCGCCGGTCGATGTCCAATCCACGAGACAGCTGCGATCAGACACTGACTCTTGTTTCATATCGAACGACTCGGTCTCTGCTGACAGGATACATGCGCAAGGACGACATGCTGGGCATCTTTGACGGATCCACGTTTGTAGTGCTCGCTCACCGCCACAAGAGCGGAAAGGGCGGCGGCGCTTTCAAGCCCAAGGAGGCCTGAGCGAGTCCCGCACATCAGATCCAGTCTCTTGATTGATCGCTGTATGCCGCCGTAGCGAAGCCATCGTATGCGAATGTCGTCGAGCCGCAAGAAGGGATGCAGCTGCGACGGAGAGAGAGAGAGAGAGAGAGAGAGTCTGCGCTGCCCTGGAGAGGTGCATGCATGAAAAATGTGCTCTCTTTCTGAAAAGTCACGCGCGCTGCTGCCGCTGTTGAACTGCACAATCGGACACTCTCACTCAGCTTTCTGCGGCGCGCGGGGTGTTGGTCTCAGCCAGCCGAGGAGAAAAGACCAAAAAAAAAGTGTTGCTCTCTGCTCTCGAGTGCGTATGTGACAGATGCAAGTCATGTCTGTCGGCGTGCCTGCTGCTGCGCGCTGCCCTTTGTCTTTCGCTTGTTCGGTGGGTGTTGGTGGCGCCGTGCAACCACGCAGCAGCACAGCAACGCAACAATGCAGCAGCAGCACTCACAAGCAGACAAGCAACAAGGGGAAGCACACCGTACAGAGAGCAAGATCGACAGCCGCTTTGTTTTCCAAGCTCTTTCTTTGCCGCATCACGCCAACTTTGCTTGGAGAGGATGACCAAGATTAGACCTTCGACGTCCGCACCGCCCTTTTTTTGGATTGGGAAAGCCTTGTTCTTGTCGTTCATTCGTCCGATCTGGTCGAGACTCGCACCGTCGCTTTGGACGCAACTGAGCAGCAAGAAAGAGCAGAGCAGAGCAGAGTGGAACCAAAGTCGATTCCGCGCTCTCTTGTGACCTTGCCCGCACGCATGACCTTGTCCTATCCTTGCAAGCTGTCAGTCAGTCAGTCCGCATCTAGCCAAAGGCTACGGCGCCTACTTTGTAAGCTTTCGCCGTGTGTCAACGCTTGGACCCTTTCGCTTCGAGCCACACACACGCCTCTACAGTAACTCTCGCGCATGCTTTCTCTGCGCTTGACATTCGTGCACGCTCCTCCTCCTCTGTCGCTCTTTTGCATCTTTCCATCCCGCTTCCTCCCTGTTTGTCCATTGATTCGGCCCTGCCATGGCCAACTACGCGTGAGCGGCGGAGCCCATTCGCCTCATTCGCTCTTTGTTCGTGAACAGCTTCTCGACGGGACAACAATAGCCCAGCTCTCTCGTTTGGCCGTCCAGGCCAGGCCAGGCCATCCCGTGGCGCACGCTGTTGGATCGCTGGCGAGGCTGACAGCCGTCCTTTCATTTCGCGCTTCGGCCTCTTGTTGCTGTAACACCCTCTGAATCTCGACGACGGCTTTGCGGTCGCTGCCCCACCCTTGGCCTCTTGCTCTTGGCTTGCTCCCACCTTTTCCCGGCTTCCGCCCTGGCCGTCACGCACAACCCCCTCTGCAAGTGCACATTCGCGCTTCATCGCTTCCGTCAGCCCTTTGATGCACCTCTCGGACCGCTTCTTCGCCTCCAGACAGCGAATCCACCACCAGCCCCTCGCACCCACACAAACACCACTCGGCTCACCATTGTTTTCTTGCAGTGCCTTGGCTTCCGATGGCTAGTCTGCTCCCTTCGGCTCCAAACAGATGCTTTCAGCGGACCGGACACACATTCTTGATCACAAGCGGATCCGGGACAGCGTATAAAGCTGGCTTTAGCCGTAGTGGTTTGGGCAGCGTCACAGCACCGAGCGACCACGACGCAGTTCATCGCCCCAAAACGGGTACAGCACGAAGCATAGCCACGCCCCCGAAGCCCACCCTCTTCATCTCTCGCCTCCATCACGCTCGTAAGCTTGCTCCCCATTTCGCCGTGCAGGCCAAGCGAAACCGTCCCACTCCATTTCATCGTTGTCCACCAACAGCAACAACAATAGCAGCAACCACACCATCCAGCTCGACCGTTTGCATATAAAAGCACGTCTATGAGGACGAATTCGCTCGACTGTCTCCTCCTTCTCCCGCCCCTTTCTTGCCTGGACACGCTCGTTGCTGCCGTCGTCCATCTTCGAAGCCACCAACACATTCTGCTATCCAGCTCACACGGCCACACTCACCACTCTTCATCCTCGACGCAATCGCAATGCCGGCCAACACGATCAACGATGCGACGCAGACGGCCTCATCCTCCGACGCTCAGCTCGGCCCACCGGCCACCATCGAGTTTGTCATGGGAGGCAAGCGGCTGGTCCGCTACAATCGCATGGCTCGCAGCGGCGACGCTGATGCTGCTGTGCTGGGCAAGGGTGGCTTCGGCTGCGTCTACCGCTACGCCATCGATGCCTCGTTCACGCCACCTTCCTCGATGGACCTCTCGCTGTCTCTGCGCTCTGCTACTGCACGTCGCCATGCATCTGGCTTGGAACCGTCGCCCTCGCGCACTCAGGTTTGCGAGCATGTCGCCGCCGCCACCAACCCTTTCCTCCGACCTGCCTCGCTGGTTGCCGTCAAGCTCTGCCGCACGCCTTGTTCCGGCTCGTTTGACGAGCTGCAAAAGACGAGTCTGGTGGACAAGAAGACGCGACGCGCCGACATGCAGGACGACGGCAAGGCACACGTACGCATCGTCAGGGGCGAAGGACGCATCTTTCAGTACCTGCAAGCAGCACATCAGGCTTCTGGCCGAACCGACGATCCTCCGCTCGTTAAGCTCCTCGCCAATCTCGCTCCCAACGGAACCAGTCGCGACCCTCACCTCGATGCGCTCGACGTGTCTCTGGACGAGGAGGACGGACCTCCAACCAGGCTGCTCGTATTCGAAAAGCTCATCGAGATTGATGCCGAACGCACAGCACAGGGTTGGGTCAAGTCGAGTGGCACCTGGACGCACGAGCGCGTCGAAAAGGTGGCTCTCGAGGTGATGCAGGGGTTACAGGTGAGTTTGAAGAACAAGGCCAAGTAAGCTTTGGGATCGTCGACTGACATTGTTGCGGCCTTTTCTCGGCAGTTCCTTCACGAGCACAACGTGACGCATGGCGACTTGAAACCGTCCAACCTCATGCTCGATCCGCGCACGGGGGTCGTCAAGATCATCGATCTCGGCGCCAGTCGCCGCTTTGTCAAGCTGTCGAACAAGGAGCGCAACAACCGATCCGCCGTCGAGGAGCAGGATCAACAGCGTCTGGTACACGGCCTGCCGGTAGCGCGACTCGCTCCGGAGCTCTGCGAAGGGCTTGGCTCGCTCACGGGCTCGCCGTACTACATGGCGCCCGAGATTCTGCTGCAGGCGACACGGTACATTGACATTTCTGGACGCGCTCGGTCGGTGCTGGAAGACTACGAGTACGACTTTGCCAGCTTCCTTCCTCGAGAGCAGTGGAGCATGTACCACATTGGTCTGAGCGACCTGCGACGAGGGTGGGGCATCCGCGCCGACATTTGGAGCTGGGCCTGCACGGTGCAGGCGCTGTTGCTCAAGACGGTCGAAGAAGGGCAGCGGCCGAGCAGCAGCACCATCTCGCCGTACGACTTTTCGTTTTCGCGCCATCGGGACGAGATGATTGATCCGCTGCACGAAAAGTCGCCCGGGGTGGATGATGTGCCGCGCTTCCACCAGTGGTGCCGCGTGCTGCCGTTGCTCATTGTGCGCATCGCACTCGATCCGGTGCCGCTGATCGCACAGGCCGATGGCTGCTCTCCCGCATTGCGATCTGCGCTCAAAGGCTCGCTTCGGCATCAAGATCTGAGGCCGACAGCCGACGAAGTGGTGCAGATGCTGCAGGCGTCTAGGCCGTATTCACGCGGCTCTTGTTCGGCTCATCGATCGACCTCGGCCAGCACGAGTCCACGTGCGTCGATGGTGGAGAAAGCTCGGCGGCATTCTCAGCTTGGCGCAGCCAGCGACAAGTCGGCCTCGCCCCGGATGCTGGGCTCGGAGCTGGAAAGCTCGAGGTACACGACGCCGCCTCTGTCGCAGGGCGCTTCGAGCATCAGCAGTGCACAGCAGACTTGCGAGACGGCTGCGAGCACGGGGTGTCAGGACAGCACGCCGGATCGCGATCGCAAGGTGCGGTTCAACACGAGCTCGACGGACTCGACGTTTTTTCCTGCGCCTCTGGCCGAGAGCCGTCTGAGCGCCGAGATGGAGCTGGGCATGGGCGATCCGGTGCCGCAGGGGTTTGAGCTCGTGAGCCCGGCTCGGAGCGATAGGATACGCGCGAGCACGCTGCGTGGTGCGCTGCGACCGTCGACGGCGGGTGCGATGCTCGAAACGTCTGTCTCGTCGCTCAGAAACGCGCGCACAGGGCACACGGAGCTGGGCATGGCTGGTACTGCTGCCTCTGGATTGCATCCATCGACGCCATCGAGCGCTGTAGGTGGAGCGGTGCAAGTGCGACAGAGAACGGATGCGCGCAAGAGTGGGGGCGGTTCTGGACAGATGTCGCAAGGACAGAGCTCTGGTCAGAATGGGCCTGAGCCACCACCTGAAGGACTTGGGGTCGGCTGGCCCGTGGAAGGCATGCGGACTCTGCGGCTGGACGATGCTGGATCTTCACGTCGAATGGTGGCGAGGGTGAGCGCCAGCGTACCTTCGAGCCCTGTGTCGCACTTGCGGGGAGCTTCGATGCCTTTGCTTGGGTCGGGCCGGCGTGCAGCTGTGGAGGACATTGGTGGATCGCCACGAAGCAGTGCTGCCGAGAGCAAGGGCGGCAGGACGGGCAGCTTGATGGCGACGCTCAAGGAGAAGCAGGTGCGGCTCAAGCAGAGTTCGAGGAAGCTGATGGGCAAGCGTGGCAGCGGTGCTCGCAGCGTCAATGACGGCGTCAACGAGGACGAGTACAGGTTCAGGTACGGGGAGAGGGACAGAGATGTGCATGGCGTGTATCAGGACGTGGATGCTTATCCGATGGCACCAGCTATGGTGCACAGTCCCACGAGCCACTTTTCGAGCTCGCGAGCCGCTGCTGCAGGTACGAGCCGGCGGACATCGCACCGGAGTGGGACGGGCGACGAGGACTCGCCGTCCAAGCCGCTGCTGCGTCGTCTGCTGACGTGGAGTACGACGTCGTAGCGTCGAGAGTCATTGTTATACCCCTTTCCGCATTGCAAATGTTGATGGTAGTGACTGTCGCTCGATTCGCTATTCAAAGAGAATGAGTTGATGGCAAAGATAGCGAGTGCGTCGAGATTGCACCGACGATGAGCTGCGGACAGGTAACTGGATCGCTCAAGACGACAAAGCATGTCAATCTGCAGCGACTGGAGACGCAGCAGCAATCTGCACAACCACGTGAAACGGTTCGGAAAATACGGGTTCTGCCTGGCGGCTGCTGCTGCCACAACAGGCAGCCAACGGATCGGGACACGTCGGCAATTTTTTGGATGGAGTGTGGTTTTTTCAGCTGCAAACCGCAGCGTAGATGCTCATGGCGCACACAACAAACATGCACAGAGCGACACGCTGCTGCTGCCGAGTCGCTTTTGGGGGAAAATGGCCTCTTTTCACGCTGATCAGCCGCCAAAAATCCCAAAACGCACTGCATGCGCTGCAGCACCCGGAGCAGCAGCAGCAGCAAGTTGAGGACCCTTGCAAATTCGTGCCGCCGTTGCTTGTTACGCCCGACGATCAAGCATTTCGAGGGCATTCGACGACATCGCCATCTGGCTTGCTACCACCACATACAAGCACTTTGACGGCACTCGAAGCGACGACGAGATCATCGACGGCCCGCTCTTCAAACGGCATCGCATCCCAACACCGCCCTCTGGCCTGCTACAGCACTTCGACGGCATTCGAATAGGAGCGGATTTTCGCTTCTTGCTTTGATACGGCGATTGACGGCACGTGCGGCAAGTGCGGCATCGCGGTCGGTAGAGGCGGTTGACAAGGGCTGTAGTCTCAATACGGAGTGCGATTGCAACAGCAGCGGCGACAGCGCTGCAGTAGCGATATCAGCAGCGATATCAGCAGCAACTACAGAGGAGCAATTACAGCAGCAAAACTCAGTCGTGACACTCGCAACAGGGGCAGCACCCACTCGCTGCATTCGCCACAAGAGCAGCGGACAGTCGCAGCACTTTTTGCACGAGCACTCTGCCACAATAGCAATATCGGCAGCAGCGCCCGCAAACGAAGCAATATCGATCGCAAACACGGCGATAACCGATCAACACACCACAGCCTCCGTTCAACAACACGACGCAATGGACGCATTGTAACCAGCCGCCGAGCCCATTTTTCCCCCCCGTCAACGTAGGCTTTCTAGCGACACAATGTCAGCACAAGCCGCGTCCTCCGAGGACTCCTCAACCCAACATCGGCGCGCATCGGCGCTGCTGCCGAGCCTCGACTCGCTCGGATCGTTTCTCAATGCAGGCGCACCGTCGGGCGTGCCGAGCTCGTCTTCTGCCAGTGCTGCAGCACAAGGCGGTCTGAGCACCGATGCGGAGCTCATGATCTCGGACCCGGTGCCGACCGAGTGGGCGGACGAGCCGCGGCCCGTGGACGCAGCGGTGGCTCGGCAGCCCGCACGCGATCTGAGCCAGGAGGTGCGCTTCCGTGGGCAGCAGCCCCGGCGTCCTGCCACCACTACGCAGACGTCGTTTATTGCGTTTCCCGCCGCCAGCCCGAGCATGTCGTCGCCGAGCCGCGAGAGCAAGGGCGCGGGATCGCGGACGTCGTCGGCGGCGAGCATCGCGCGTGATTCGGACCGCGCGTCGTCGGCGCGCGACGCGACGACGGCCAGCACGAGCACGGGGTCGTCCGTGGCAGCGGATACCGTGGCAGCCGCGACCGAAGGTACGATCAAGGGCGAAGCGATGCTCGAATCCCACGGCAGAACTGCCTCTCTCAGCGCTGCCCAGAACATCAACGACGCACTCGCGAGCACCGACAGCAGCGTGCAGCGCCACGCCGGCTTCCGCGCACGCTCGATCAACTCGATCCGCGGCCTGGCGGCCGCGTGGGTGCCAGCACGCTTCGTGTCCGCTTCGCAGCCGCCGAGCTCTGCGGCGTCTTCGGCGTCGTCTAACGACGATGCGTCAGATACGGACAGTCCGCGTCGGCGCGATGCGCTTGCGCTGACGACGGCAGTTGTTCGTCACGGTGCAGGCGAGGGCAAGCGGCCGGTGAAGCTCGATCGTCGGCGGCTGGACAAGGCGGTGAGTCTGGCCGTGGAGGCGGCACAGGCGGCCGAGGAGGACGAGCGGCTGTGGGACGAGAAGCAGCGCGCCAAGAAGTCGCGTGCGCGCAAGGCGCGGCCGGCACTGCAGGCGGCGTGGTCGTCGTCGAGCCGCAGCGGTGTGGATGAGCAGCGGCAGGTCGCTCGTCGTGACGCGGGTGGGACGTCGGACGAGGAGGAGTCGGAGGAGGACGACGACGATCTGGGCTTTTCGCTCGACCTGTACATCTCGTCGCTGGGCTACCTCATCTCTGCGATCTCGGACAAGGAAGCGCCTGGGCTCAGCAGCAAGCAGAGGCACGACATCCGCCAGCGTCTCGAAGACGGCATGTCCAAGCTCGGCTTCGACGCCAAGGCCGAACTCGCCAAGGCGGAAGCCATGAAGCGCGAGCTCGAGCTCGAGCGCGAAAAGCTGCAACTCCAACAGCAAGCCGCAGCAGCGTCGCCTACAGCCAACGTCGTCCACCACCACTACCACACGGCCGTGCCCGCGAACAGCTCGATCTTTGGCGACGGCGCCAATTTTTCTAGAGCGCATGCGGCGGCCAAGGCGTCGTCGCGCGGCAGCTCGTCGTTGGCGGGCAAGATCAGCTCGAGCGTGTTGGACGTGGGGCTGCACATTGGGGCTGGGGCGCTGAGTGCATTGTCTGCCAACTTGGCGGCTATTGCGCCTCGGAGCGGAGGGTCTCGAAAAGAGATGGACGATCCGCGCATCACGGATTTGGACAACGACGAGGAGCTGCAGGGTGTGGGGCCCGGGTCGCGGCACGGGTCGGCGTCGCAGCCGGCGTCGGGCGCCGCGAC
>LT795059.1:764169-831665 GCA_900162835.1 Sporisorium reilianum f. sp. reilianum | reverse complement strand
CGGCGACGACACGAAACTCCCCCGCCCCACACAGCCCTGATACAGCGTATCCATAAACGGCGCGTACACCACACCCACCACCGCCTGGCGCCCCGCAACGACGCCGATCGAGATACACGTGTACGGGAAGCCGTGCACAAAGTTGGTCGTCCCGTCGATCGGATCCACAATCCACGTCACCCCAGTGCCGACCGCGTTCTCCTCCCCCGACGCCCAGCTCTCCTCGCCGATAAACGTGTGCCCCGGGAAGCGTGCCGCAATGTCGCGCTTCACCAGCTCCTCGACGGCCTGGTCCGTTTCAGTAACCAGGTCCGCCGTGTTCTTCTTCTGGTCAAACCCTGCGGATGACGAGAAGCGCCGCGACGAGCCGTCCACGATCGCGCGCCCCGCTTTGCGTGCCAGGTCGATCGCAAACGTGTAGATTTCTTGCAGGTCGCTGTCGCTGAGTGTGGACGACATTTTTCAAGGTCGGTAGATTGGTGGTGGTGAGAGTGCAAAGTGTGAAAAGCTCAAGTCGGAAGAGGATGCCCGTGCGCCCGTCAAAACCTTTCCCTCCAAATTTTTCAACAACAACCCTTTATGTACACAATTCAGGTGACAGAAGATATACAAGATGATAATATCTTCCTCCCAGTTAGTACAATGGTTAGTATAGGGCACTCTCACCCGACCGTTGTATCAATACGGTTACGTACTGCCCAGATCAGGGTTCGATTCCCTGGCCGGGAACTTTTTCTTTTGCGTTTCGTGTGGTTGGAAGCGGACCCCTTTTTGTGTCTGACAGATTCACCACCGCTTTCTCGAATGGTGGTTTGGCTGGTGTGGGGGCCCCTTCAATCTCTCAATTCTGATCATACAGCAGTCGAGGTCTGGAGTGCTAGTGATAGACAATGCATTGCAAAGATGTATGTCGTATTAGATAGAAGAGTACACGCTCCTCGCTCTGGTCGAGTGTCAGGACCTCGTCCGCGAGATCTGCATCGCTATGCCGTCTGGTCCATCTCGTGCTTGCCCTCGGGGCTGTCGTCGGCCAGGTCGAAGCTCATCGTCGACGCGTCGGTCCAGCCGAGCGGCGCGCCGCGTCCCGTGACGCTCGGGTCGTCGGACGGCGGCAGGCCGAGCTTCTGCCGGAGCTCGTGCACCTCGTTGCGGCACACGGCCAACGCGGCGTCCCTCCTCTCGAGGCGCTTCTTCATGCGCACCAGATACTCGTTGCTGTGGCGCAGCAGCGCCACCTTGCTGATGGCCTTGTTGGCGGAGCGCGCCATCTCCGGGTCGCCCACGTCGGACGGCTCGAACTGTTCGGCGTCGCGGTCCTCCTCGGCGCCGTCTGCGCCGAGCAGCGAGCCGTTGGGCGCGTCCTCGTCGAGCGTGATGGCGGGCAGCAGGCCGCGCAGCTCGTCGAAGCAGAACTTGAGCGAGTCGCGCCGCTTCTGCTCGGCCGCCTTGTGCGACGTGCGCCGCGACTCGAGCCCGCCCGCGGACTTGTACGTCATCCACGCATCACGGTCCGCCTGCGACAGCCCGCCCGGCTGGATAGGCATGCCGCTCATCTGCGGCGGCAGGTTGAACGTCACCTTGGGCGCGGTCGGCTGCGCAGACGACGGGAACGGCGCGATGTTCGGGTAGACGTGGTGTCCTCCTGGCGCGGGCGCCTGCGCGGGCATGCCCATCTGTGCCTGCTGCATCATCATTTGCTGTTGCTGTTGCTGCTGTGACTGCTGCTGGAGATCGTCACGCGCCTTGCCCTTCATAGCAGAGCCGCGGTTGTTGGGCGAAGACGCTTGGCGCTGGTCCGCTCCGCTGCCGGGACTGGATCGGATGCCCATGATGGAGCTGGGCGTGAGGATCTTGTTGGTCGGGCCGGACGGCGGCGGCATCGCACCACCGCCGGACAGGTCGATGGGCGAAGGCGTCGACGACGTGCCTTCGCTGTGTGGCACATCGGCCGACTGATGCCTCGAGTGCGATCCTGACGCTGCTACGTCCGTCACACCCGTAATCGACGCCCTTCGCGAACCAGGGCCCGACGATCCGCCATTGGCGTGGCCGTTGCCGTTCACCAGCGGCGTCGCAGTGCTGGGCGAGGCAAGACTGCTCGCATCCTTCTTCTTCTTGATCGACGGCCCTGCCACCGGCTTGATCAAGGGCGAGGGACGCACCTTGTTGGCGCGCGCCTCGGCCGTAGTGCTGCGGTTCTTGCGGATCTTGCTCGACCCCTTGGCGATGAGCGCCAGAGGCGAGGCGGTCGGCGTAAAGTTGCTCACGGCGCTGACAGCGGGCGAGCCGTGCATGACGGCCTGCTGAGACGCCTGCTGATGGTGCTGCGACTGGTGCAGCTGGGCGGGTGGCAGCATCATCTCGCCCAGACTCGGCGGCTGCGGGCCCAGCGCAGGCGAGGTGAGCGGCGAAAACAGCTCCGACATGACGATGCCTGTGCTTCCTGTCGAAAAAACGCTGGCGGGCGTCACGGCGGGAGACTCGAGTGGAATGTAGTTGCCGAGATAGTCGTGTCCTGGCCTGTGCTCGACGCCAACGCTGCCTGGATGCGAGTTGGGCTGGATGGTCAACGGCGACATGAAGTTGGCCGAGCCCGGTGGACACGCGGAGCTGTTGAAGGGACCGGAGCCCATGGGAGTGATGAGGCCGTACTGGGCCAGCACGTTGGACTGGTCCCCACCGGCGCCTGGCTGGCCTGGAGCGCCGTTGATCTGCTGTGGTTGTTGTTGCTGCTGTTGCCAAGCATTCTGGGGTTGCGATTGCTGCTGCTGCTGCTGTGGTTGTTGCTGCTGCTGGTATTGGGCAGCCTGGAGCACATTGTGGTGCGCATTCGGGTTGTTGCCGGCAGCAAAGGCATTCTGCAACGCCATGAGCAGGCTCTGCGATTGACCAGGCGAAAGCTGCCCTGCCGAACCGGAAAGATTGAGTTGCAGATTGGACGGGGGGCCGCCTGCGTTCTGCGCATTGTGGTGCTGCTGTTGATGCTGCTGCTGCTGGTGCTGTGGTTGCGTCTGCTGCTGTTGCTGTCCTTGCAAGTGCTGCTGCTGCTGCTGCTGCTGAAGACGCGAGAGCTGGTCGAGCTGCTGCTTGAGAAGGGCGGTCTGCATGTTTTGGATGCGCTCGGTGCGTTCGCGCTCGAGAAGCATTCGCTGGAGGTCCGAGATGGAGAGCTGAGGCATCTGGCTGAGCTGCTGGTCGTTGTTTTGCGAGTGCGAAGACTGCATGGGAGGAGCGGCTCGGCTCTGGTCTGCGGCAAAGCTGCCAAAGTTGAGATCGGAGGGAGCAGCTGAGGGCTGGCGGTTGTGGCCGTGCTCGCTGCCACCGGCTTGTGGGCTGGCGGACGAGTTGTTGTCGAAGCGGTTGCGAGTGAAGGCGAGTG
Organism: Sporisorium reilianum f. sp. reilianum; assembly: GCA_900162835.1. NCBI lineage: Eukaryota > Fungi > Basidiomycota > Ustilaginomycetes > Ustilaginales > Ustilaginaceae > Sporisorium > Sporisorium reilianum. The sequence goes on along the minus strand of LT795059.1, from coordinate 828,286 downwards.
GCGAGCTGGCGTGCGAGACGTTGTTGAGGTAGACGCCGGCGTTGTGCGTGGTGGAGCCCGAATGGAGTGGCGCGTTGGCGTCGGACGAAGAGGCGGCGTGGGGCATTGTAGCTGCTGATGGGCTGGGGTGATGGCTGACGGGCGCCGAGCCGGGCTCGGACTGTGGATTGTGCGGTTGTGACGAGACGGAAGCAGCAGCGTCGGTGCTGGGGAAGATGTTGAGATCTTCGAGACCCGAGTTGGCGGTGGAAAAGTCCGGGTTGCCGAAATCGAACGTGTCCATAAACGAGTTTGGTGTTGATGAGGAGGGGAAGGGGTTATTTGACAGGGCGGGACTGTTCTGCATGGTATCTATGGGTAGAAGGGGATGGGAACGAGCGTGTTGGTGGGTAGAAAGTGCAAGCTGCGTCGATGCGAAAGGCAGTGGACGATGGCCAAGGTAGCCGAGTCGAACGCACAGAGACGCTGCACGGACGGCGAAAGGTATCTCTCGAGATGGAGCACGTCTCTGCCTCGGTGGATGAGTGGTGTTCTCAAGGTGATGAGGCGAGGAGTCGGGTCCGATTTCGTTACGCGGGACCGTGAGCTAAGCTGGAGGCGACAAGCTTTGGCCGGTGAGATGATGGATGCGGTCGACAGCGCCAAAGGGAATGGCGTGCGAGAGACGAACCGATTCGACGACCTAGCGTACGGACCGAAGATGCGAGCGACCGAGTGTCGTAGGAGGAAGGGTGATGTTGGTGGATGGCGAGGATGAGCTGTCTGTCATTGACGAGCGACGACGACGACGACGAAGATGAGGAAAATGAATCCAAAAATTGCTCGACCCGATCCAAATCAGCAAAAAAAGCAGCAGCAGAAAGGCAGTCTTTTCAGAGCACAGGTGAAAGCGTCTGTGCCTTTTCTTCGAAAAAAAAAAAGAAAAAGTGGAAGAGTGGGGAGCTGCCCTGCCTGTCCCGACTCTCCATTTTCTCTGTCGAAGAAAACGTCGGCGAGGACCACCAAAAAAATCGACAAAAAAAAAAACAAAAACGAAAGTTGGAAGCGCAGCTCTCTCTCCCGCAGACACACAGAGAGAGAGGGATGGCTCGACCAGGGTCAACGCGCGGAGCAGAGAGCGCAGCAGGCTCAGCAAGGCGGGATTTCCAAATGTGCGCTGCGACGGGCAGAGAGACGCGATCCGACACGGGGCCAACTTGGCGGATCACAGAGCGCGAAAGCGAGAATAGACGGGGCAGCAGCCGGCTGTCGTTGCAACCGGAGAGGCAAGCAGGCAAAAGAGGCGAAAGAGCTTCGAGAAGGACGGATTTCTTTGGTTTCGGGCAGGAACATCCAGCCCATCGGTGCAGCACGTTTGGCACCCGCTGCGCACCGCAGAAGCGAAGTTAGGCGAGAGACGGAAGAGCGACGAGAAGGGCGCGTCTCCCCCACCCGTCAACGCCGGTTGAGCACTTTCAGCTTGAGCTGCAAGCTCGCTGCCTCTCACGCCCAAGCTGTCGGTCTGTCTGCGCTCTTCTGCGTGGCTTTCAAATCCGACTCGCGCCCAACCTTGTAGTTTTTCTGCGCTCTCGCTTCTGCGCCGTTTCGCCTTCTTTTCGCCCCTGCTCCGCATCTCACTCTCCTTTTCAATCGAATCTGATCTGTAAATTTCGCTCGAGAATTTCATGGAATTTGCACGCTGCGAAGAGAGCACAATGGCCGTGCACTTTCAGAGACCTGATTGTTTACGCCTTCTCTCTCTCTGTGCCTAGCCACCGATTTCAAACGAGATCTCTCCTTCTCGTCTCTCCGCGCGAAGCTGCAACGAGCTGGGTTGCAAAATCGTTGCACTCCGGCTCTTGTGGCAGGAAAAGAAGGAAAAGGCTTGCGCTTCTTCTTGTCTCGACTGTCCCCACGCGGTGCAAGTACGTACTAACGACGGCTTGCAGCTTGGTCTGTCTTACCGCGGTTGCGGGTCATCGTCCGAGTCTTGCTCGAATGCACCCGAGTCAGACAGTTGGTGGCAGCTACGACGCAGGTGCAGGTGCGCGGGTGCGGGTTTTCTGCTTCGTGTGACGCCGGTCTCCCCCAAGCCAGAGGTTCGGAGAGAGCGGATTCTTCTGCTCTGTCTCAGAGTGCGGATCACCCGGCGCCGAGACTTGCTTCAATCGATCTTTTGGGGCACACTTTCGCACTCAGAATGCACCGTTAAGACTCTGGTCGGAATCGGAGCATCTCTCGACGACCAACGCTCGGTAGTGCTGATCATGCAGATCGCTGCAGCGCCGACGCTTCACACGCATGGTAAGTTAAGCTGCTTCGTTGCTCTGGCGATGCAAGGTGGCAATGTCGCCCGCGCTTTTGTTCCGAACATTGCTGGAGAGTGCGCTTCTGCCTCTGCCTGCTTGCGAGGTTGACCGTCTGTGCTCTTGGTGGGATACAGGCGGGCTCAGGTTGACCGACGTGAAACACAATGCAGCTTAAAGTTGCCTCTCTCTGTCGGCCGATGCGTGTTTGCAACCGACATTGGTCCACTGTCGCACTGCTCAGCGATCTGTTTGTTGATCTCGTCTGCACAGCGTGGCTTGCCTAGTCTCATTGCGGTATTCGTCGGTCGGTCGCGCTGCGGACTCGACCCAAGGGTGGCGTCTGCGCTGCGCACCAATCAGCGCCTCTCGAGCGCCTAACGTGGCCCCAACGATTGGCTCAGCTTGTGCAGCTCTCTCGCAAATGACATGTGCATGGCTGCATGCACCAAAAGCTCGTTTGCGTCTCATTGGGCGGCGAATTTGCAATTGACCCCCCTGCACTCTTTTCGGCGGGCAGTACCGCTCAAAGCGTCATCCGCCCGTTTTGGGTTGGAGCACATCGATTCGAGCTACGTCTCGCTTCCACTGCTTCGGACGCTGCTCGTAGTCACACGACCGAGACCATCCAGGCACAGATGCACTCTCGAAGCATCCGAGAGGGCCGCCGAACTTACTCCGAATGAGCGCGGCCACATCTGCCGCCGCTATCGATCCTCGGCGAGACTCTTCTCACCGTTGGCAATGTTTGACGCAACCGATAGAATACATGCTAGTAGTACATAGACTCGAAAGGCGGTGCATGGCGGATCAGGTGCCTGGACACTCGCTCGACCAATGACCCTTCTGACCGCAGCGGAAGCAGCCGTCGTCCTTGCCGCCGCCGCTGCTCTTGGATCCGCCCCTTCCTCGGCCTCTTGCCTTGCTACCGCCCCTCCTCGATGTGGTGCTCGACCCTCTGTTCGTGCTGCTGCTGCTGCTGCTGCTGCTGAACGGCTGGGGATTGGGACAGTCAGACGCCCAGTGACCAGTCTGTCCGCAACGGAAGCATCCGCCAGCACCACCACCACCGCCTCCCGCGGCGTTCCCGTTCCCGTCACCGTGGCCATTGCTAGTGCCGCCTCCCGCGCCACCATCGCCGTCGTCATTCCATTCAAAGAACTTGCAGCGTAGACGCGCACTCTCGCGTCCGCACATCCAAAACGACCGGCCCTGGTTCGGCCCTCCGTTGGTCGTCGTCTTGAGGATCGCCTGCAGATCGCACTCGCATCGGCGCACTCCCGAAGAGTGGGAGCGCATGCTCGGCACCCACCCGTCCGCATCGTTGTCTCGAGGTGCCGGTCGTTTGGCTGGCACCGTTCTGCTTGTCGTCGACGTCGTCGATGTGTTGCGACTGCCGCTGTCAGCCGCGTCGGCCCAGTCGAAATAGTCGCATTTGCCCGCATCGCCCATCGGCTTGGCACACGCGTAGAAGCGCCGGCCTTGGTTGGGACCCGCCTTGGTGGTCGTTCTTTCCGCAGCAGCTTCGCCACACAGGCATTGCTTCGCGCCCGCAGCCCCGCCGCCTCTGCCGCCATTTGCACGAGGCGGTGGAGGCGCTGCAAAGCCGTCGTCGCCATCGTCGTCATCCGGCGGATCGAAGCGTCGCGTAGGTGGAGCTGCTGCTGCACCACCTCGTCCACCGCGCGCGGCTCGCGTCCCCCGAGTGCTGGCGGCTCCTCTCCCGCGACCCCTGGCTGCACGACCACGCGGTGCAGCACCACCGTTGCCGCCATTGCCAGGCCCGTCGAACCCACCGTCGCTGTCCGCATCGCTGTCGTCGTCTCCGAACCCGTCGGCATCGGCTGCATCGTGGTCGAGCAGCTCGACTGCACGCGCTTCCTGCCCCGCGCTCGGGTCGGTCAGATACTGAACCACCGTCGTGGCGATGCGATCGAACTCGCGGTTGGTCAGCGCAAACACTTCGCGGTACTCTTCCAGACTCTCTGCGATCGTCTCTGCCTTGGAACGCTGGCCCGCACAGATGAGCGACATGCGGAACTCGGTCTCGCGCCGCAGCAGAGGCTCGCTGAGCGACTTTTCGAGGTTGAGCTGGTTGTAGCCCTCTACGAGCCCGATGCCGAGCGTCGAGGGGACGAGGTAGGTGGTCTTGCCCTCCTTGACCTGCATGACGTAGCGACGCTCGATGACCTTGGCGATGTGTTCGGCGATGGTGGCGTCGGTGCCGATGCCGTTCTTGTCCATGAGATTGACCAAATCGGCCTCAGTGAGCAGTTTAGGAGGCGAGGTGGATCCTTCCTTCATCTCAAAGCGCGTCGGTCGGAAGGTCTCGCCGCGCACAAAGGGAGGCAGCAAGTTGCCTTCCCACTTGTCGTACGTAAACACCTCGAGATAGTTGCGCTGCAGGATGACGAGACCGGACGCGTGGAACCTTTCGCCGGCGATGCTGATGGACACGGTGGTTTGGGTTCCGATGGCATCCTTCCAGCAGCTGGCGAGGAAGCGGCGGGTGACGTAGTCGTAGACGCGCTTGTCGTCTCCCGTGAGACCATTGGCATGCGAGGTCGGGTGGATGGGCGGATGCGCCTTGTCGTTGTTCTTGCCGTTGCGTGGCCGTTCAAAGTCGCCATCCAAAAGGCGCTGTGCGATGTTGCCCCAAGCACCGTCGGCGGTCTGCTTGGCGATGAGGCTGGTAAAGTCGAAATCCTTGTCGTACTGATCTGTTTCGGTCCTTGGATACGAGAGGAAGCCCTTTTGGTAAAGCGATTCGGCGACGTCGAGGATGCGTTTGGGTGTGAGCCGCAACAGACGAGAGCCGGACTTTTGCAGCTCAACCGTGGTGAGTGGATACGGCTTCCACTTTTTGGTCTGCTTGTCGGTGACGTTGTCGACGGTGGCGTCGGGATTGGCACGGCAGAGGTCGCGAAAGATCTGGACGACGCGCTTGTCGAACAGATGGACGCGATCCCAGTTGAAGACGACCTTGCGGATGTCGTCGGATGGGTCGTCGGGCGATGGGTCGCCGCCGGACATGCTGCGTGTCTTGTGCACCTGCAACAGCCAAAAGGGCTCGGGCACAAAGTGGACCACCTTGTTGTACCGGTCGACGACGAAGCCTAGCGTGGGGAACTGGCAGGGGCCGTAGCTGATGACCTGACGCTGCTCGCCTAGGGCGGGGATGCGGTTCTGCAGCGCCAAGGTCTGCATGCGTGTGAAGGCGGCACCGATGCGGAGGTCGAGCTGGATGCGCGACTCTACGGCGTCGGCAGCCCTCCAATCGAGATCGACCGTGTTCTGGCAAGCGGCATGGATCTGCGAGTCGATGATGGCCGAGAAGCGGGCGCGCATGACGCGGATGTTGCGGCGCACCTTGCGCACCTCGGTGACGATCTCGCTGCCGATGTGTTCGCCTTCGCGATCGCAGTCGGTCCAGATCATGACGGCGTCGGCGTTGCGAGCTTCCGTGCGTAGATTGGTGCCAATCGCCTTGGCATCGTCGCTGAGATCGGTGATGATGGGAGCCTGGAAGAGATCGGCGGGGGAGCAGGAGAACCAGCCCTTGTGTTGCGGTCCAAAGTCGGCATTGGTAAGGTGTCCGCGGACCGAGGTCATGGTCATGTCGACCATGCCCTGCACGCCGGGCATCTTGTACTGAAAGTCATAGTTGCGGCAGAACTTGTCCTTCCCGGGCCGGTTGGAAGGATGTCCGCGAGCAAGGATGGCGGAGATGCTCTTTGCGATGGAAGGCTTTTCGGCCACGCACAGGATCCTCATGCCTCGAGTGAAAAGGGGCGTAGCGTGGCCGAGGCGGGATGTTGGTGCGGAAGGTGGATGCGTGCGTCGCCGGCTGGACGTGCGGAGGGTTGATATCGAGCCGTGCGCTGTTGGAAATGAGCGGCAGATGGCGGATTCGTGCAGCAGTGCATGGTATCCAGCTGGATGTCTTACTGAAGCGTGCTTGGAGAGCAAGAGCATGCCATGGGCTTGATGCCATTCGCTCGTCGATGTTCAATCGTACTCCACGAGCATTGCCAGAGTGTCTAGAGCATGTGTGATAGTCGAACCGCAGTGGCCTTCGATTGATGTGGCGGCAAGGATGGTGAGCTGTCGAGGACACAGTGCGGATGGTGGTGGCCCTGATGAAGGAGCGGAAACTGTCAAGAACAGACCAACAAAGCTCAGTTTTCTGCAAAAATCGCGCTGTGCTGTGTCACTTTGTTCTTTCCTCGACGCGTCCGAGAACAACACTTTTTCGAAATTTCATATCGACACGAAAATCGCTTTTTGACAGCTTCGACGACTTTGGCTCGATGGAGCATGCTGCGACGAGTCTACGAACAGCCACCAGCGCATCCACCGCGGCATCCGGCACAGGTCCAAGCCTGAGCCCCATTCTGCTTGAGCAGCAGCGTCACGATGCTCGCCGCGCCTTCGCCCAGCACGAACCCACTGGCGACGATGATGATGCCGATCCCTGCCAACGCCGACTGTTTGCCCTTCGTGCGCGAATGGTACCGGTGTGCGATCAGTCCGCCCACCAAGCGGGCCAGGGAAAAGTTGGGCGTGTTGAGCATCCCCACGGCAAACGCGATGCCGCTCGGCACCACGCTGGCGAGCCTGGCCGCGGTGCTCGTGCCCACGCCGCCCTCCTGGTGCAGCGCCTTGCTGCGTGCCAGCGTCTTGACCACGCCCGTCACGGCAAACAGCGCGCCGAACACGACCATAAACACGTCGACCCTCTCGGGCAGGTGTCCGTGATTGACCAGCCGCGCCAGGTTGAGCCACACCGCCGCGGTCGGCGCCGGGAACTGCGGGCCCGGAATCTCGTACGCGTTCGTGTACAGCTTGTACGCAAAGCTGCTCACCACGATCCCGAGCGTGCTCCCGATCAGCTGGCCCTTGAACTGCGACCGCGGCGACGCGCCCACGAGGTGACCCGTCTTGTAGTCCTGCATCAGATCGCCGGCTTGCATCGCACCCGCCTCCGAGATGCCGCCGGCGATCAGGTTGGCTACCACGTTGCCCGGCTGCACCAGCGCAAAGATGAGCTGCGAGATCTTGCCGATGCCCGAGACCGGGTTGAGGTCCGTCTCGCCGAGCGCGCGCACGCCCAGGATGGCGAACAGCGAGGCGAGCACGATGCCTAATAGGGTGGCCCAGGGTGAGATGCCTTCCGCTCCGAACGAGCTGTAGATGAGCAGCACGGCGACCAGCGCCGATCCCACCAGGCCGCTGACGATCCATCTCGTGGGAGTGTCGCGGTGCGGCGGCTCGTGGTCTCCGTCTTCCCCCCGCGAACCTGCTTGGGCGTCATGGTCGTGCTGATCCTCGTCGTGCTGCTGCTGACGCCTCTGCTGCTTTGCCGCCGCCAAGCTCTTCAGATCATGTATCCCGTTGCTGGCGATCAAAGTGACCAGACCGACGATGCTCTCGGAGCACATGATGGCCAAGCTGATCCACAGGATCCAGCCCTTGCTTCCATCCTCCGAGTCGAGCGGATGACCGGGTGCCCAGCCTTTGTAGTGTGCCAACGGACTCAGCACCGCCCATCCCACGAGTGCACCTGCGGTCATGCTCACCGTGGTGGGCAGGCCCATGATGATGCCCTGGCCGATGTAGTTGAGCGACGGCGTAAACCAAAAACCCCACATGGAAGCGAGGTTGTGCGGCGGGATCACGTCGAACAGTGGCATGGCGTACAGCACGGGAACATAGTACGACAGCACCGTGAAGCCGGCCGAGCCCGAAAACGACCACGCCAACGCCTTCCAGCCTTGCGAGCTGTCGATGCTGTCCGACTGCTCGTCGGCCGTGTCGTTGCTGGCATGATGCCTGCTCAGCAGCGCCGTTCGCTCGTCGTCCTCTTCTGCTGCTTCGGCGTCGTCCGAGTGTCCTCGTCGTGCGACTCCGTTTGGGTCTTGCTGTCGGATCAGCGGCTTGTTGTGCAGCACGCCGATGAGCTGCGCCGTCGCCGTACCGCTCGGAAACGTCAGCTTCTCGCGCACGATCATCGGTTCGCGCAGCGGCGAGGCAAAGAAAACACCAAAGTAGGCCAACGCAAAGCACCAGCCCACCAGATGCACAAAGTCCAGATCGATCGGCTCGCTGCCGTCCTTCTCCCACGTCAGCTTCTTGAGCGCCGGAATCACGCCCACCAGCCCGGCCGAGAGCGGCATCACACCCACCGCGGCTGCCGTCGTCTGCACCAGCACGTTTTCCTGCGGTGTGAACGCGCTCGACATGAGCACGAAGCGTCGACCTGCCACGTTGATGCAGCGGGGCACGATGTGGAAGAGTGCAAAGCCGAGCAGCGAGCTCTGCAGCGACATCATGCTGATCCAGCCCGATTGCAGGCCGAGGTAGAGGTTGGTGAACGCGAGCAGGCAGCCGATGAGCAGGCCGGCGAGCACGGCTCGTATTGTAAAGTCGTCTGCAGACTCGGTTGACGAGAAGGTGGTGTCGTCGTCGCCTGCTTGAGCCTCTCTTGATCCCGAGGCTACGGGCTGCGGTTCTGCTGATGATGCTGGCATGGTCGCTGAAGGTCTAGAGTATGACCAGAGGAGGGTATGCCGACGCTGTCTGTATGCCGAACCTCTATATGAGCCGCTGTTGGTCGCCTGATTGACTCGACCGCGTGCCCTCTACCACGCAGACCCTGAAGGCCTTTCAACGATCCAGCAACGGCGAGTCGTCTGTCGGTGTCGAGTTGCAAAGCATATCTTCGGCTGTACATCCAAACGCGACGACGTCTTGGACTCGGATGCGGCTATGTAAGACGTCGGCGTTGCGTCACCGCGAGAGCTTGATTTTTCTGGCCAATGTTACATCGGCAATTGTCTATGAAGAACAACCTTTCGGCGGCTGTTCGGGATCAGAAAAGCGTTTCCGAAAAGCCGGGAGAACAGGGCGATAATGCTTTCCATTGCCGAGGGTCCACACCGACTCATCTGTACCACAACCTTGCCTCCATCACCCACCATCACCCATCGCGACTCGCAGCCATGTCGTCATCGCAAACACACGCCGCCGCTGAGGGCATGCTCAGCGCGGACCAGATCGCCCAATTCCACCGAGACGGCTATCTGCTGCTCCCGTCATTCTTCGACGCGGCGCCGTTGCTCGCGCACAGCAAGCAGCTCATCGCCGACTTCCCACTCGAGAACCACCCGCTGACCGCCTTCACCACGTCGGACGACGAGCGCGGCGAAGAGGCACACGTCGGCGACCGCTACTTTCTGGACTCGGGCGACAAGATCCGCTACTTTTTCGAAGAGGGTGCGATCGACGCTGCGACCAAGCAGCTGCGTGTGCCGAAAGATCGCGCGATCAACAAGTGCGGGCACGGGCTGCACATGCTCGACCCCGTCTTCAAGCAGTTCTCGTTCAGCCCGCAGCTGCAGAACGTCGCGAGGAGCCTGGGCGTGCACAGCGACCCGCGCGTGCTGCAGAGCATGATCATCTGCAAGCAGCCGAGCATCGGCGGGGCGGTGCCGAGCCACAACGACTCGACGTTCCTCTACACCGACCCGCCGTCGGCCATTGGCTTCTGGTTCGCGCTCGAGGACTGCACCACCAGCAACGGCTGCTTGTCCTTCCTGCCCGGCTCGCACCGCTGGCCGCGCTCCCCGCCGCCTCCTCCGCCCGCCGCCCAGCCCACCGCGCGTCCCGCCGACGCACACAACGCAGAGCTCGGCACGGCGCGCGGCGTCAACAGGCGCTTCGTGCGCAAAGACCCCGCCAACCCGGATGCCGGCACCACATTCCTCGCGCTCTCCGAGACCGAGGAGGCACAGTGGAGCGATGCAGACGCGCAGATTGCAGAGTGCAAGGCGGGTACGCTCGTGCTCATCCACGGCTCGGTGCTGCACAAGAGCGAGAAGAACTTGAGCGACAGGAGCAGGTTTATCTACACGTTTCATATGATCGAGGGCGAGGCGCAGTACGACGGCAGAAACTGGCTGCAGCCCACCGAGCAGCATCCGTTCCCGAGTCTCTTTGCAGCGCAAGCTTAGGTGTCGTACAGAAATCTCAACAGCGAGCGACCTCGGTCAGGTCGCAGACAATGTGGCAGAGAACGAATGCGATGAACAGAGTGAGAAATGCAATGTACAGAGATGCAAGAAACAACACGACGCAGATCCAGGCCCGCTACACCTTGGGCTTGACGACCTGGACCCCCGGCGCAGCGCTCAGCGCCTGCCACCCCTTGACCACCGAATACGCCTTGACGCCGGCATGCCTCAGCACGCTCACCGCCAGCCGGCCCGTCTCGCCCGTATAGTCGACGATGAGCGCCTCGCGCTGCGACTTTTTCAAGCACGCGAGCATCTCGGGCAGCGCGAGCTGGTTGAGCTCCGCGACGCCATTGCCGGGACACTGGTGCGCGACGTCCGGCTGCTCGACAAAGCGCTTGTTGAGCTCGGTGAACTGCGTCGCGAGCAGCACGGCGTCCTCGTACGGGCTGGGGTCGTCGGCGTTGAGGCTGGCGAGCGGGATGTTGCGCGCGTGCGCCAGGTGGCCGGCGGCAAAGTCGGCGCGAGAGCGCAGGTCGATGATCGCCGGGCGCAGCAGGCCCGGTGTCGCGGGGGCGGACGAGGCGTCCGAGTCCGACTCGGACGGCTCGGACGCCAGCGGCAGCTCGACGCGCTCGCGCGAGAAGCGCGGATACACGAGCATCGTCTGCGCGCTCGCCACGTCGAGGATCCAGCTCGTGCTGTACTTGTACTGGTCGACTCCGAAAAGATGCTCGTTGACGATGGGCGGGAACAGCTGCGCATCGCACTTGTCAAAGTACTCGTCGACGTACTGGAACGGCAGGTCGCAGCACAGGAACACGGCCTGCACGGGCTGCCCGTCGTTCTGCTGGCGCAGCTGCGACAGCGTCCCCTGCTTCTTGCGTCGCTCGAGCACCTGGAAGAGGCCTTGCAGCGAGAAGCCGCTGCTGGGCCCGCACACGATGCCGTAGCGGCACAGCTGCATGCTCAGCGTGTAGCTCTCCCTGCTGCCCACGTCCTCGACCGAGTCGACGAGCGGCTTCCAGGGGAAGTCGACCGGCTCGAGCAGCTCGCGCGGTCGCGGGCCGGGCACCTTGTCGCCCCTCGCGACGCAGACGCCGATGACGTGCATGTGCGGCTGCTCCTGCTTCAGCCGCGTCGCCGTACCCGTGATGGTGCCGCCCGTGCCCATGCCGCCCGCAAACACGTTGATGTCCGGCAGCTGCTGCAGAAGCTGCTTGCCCGTCCAGCGCTCGTGCGCCGCCGGGTTGGCCGGGTTCTCGTACTGGTTCGGGTTGAACACGCCAGGTTGCGACCCCTGGGCTGCGGCCTTGGCAATGCCGCCCATGGGATCTCGAGGCGGCGATTGCGACGGACCGCCAAAGAGCGCGAGTTCCAGGCCGAAGAAGCGCATCAGCGACGACTTGGTGGGCGACACCTTGTTGGACATCCACGCGCGCACCTTGGACACGCCGTGCTGACGTGCGATCATGGCCATCGACGTGACTGTGGAGCCGGACGACGACTCGGTGACCGTGTGGATGGTTTGCGCCGCGCGCTGCTCGGGCGTCGAGTCGAGCGAGATGACGCCGCCAGACTCGAGGAGCAACAGAGCTAGCGACGATGTAGGTCAATTGTACACATGTGAGAAAGAGGTAGAGAGAGAGAGAGGTGAGGTCAGCATGGTATGGGCGAAGCAGAGATCGACATGGCGACGGCGAGGTTTTTTTCCCTGAATGTTACATCTCCTTTTTTCCCCTCCCACTTATTTTTAATCGAATTAGGCCGCGGCCCAAGCCTCGAAAATGGCGTGATTCGCAGAGCAAATGGCGTGCTTTGGACTCGACTCTGCTCGGAGAGCCAGCCAAGCGTCGAATGCGACTTGGGCCAGCACATCTGGAGCCCGCCACAGCCCGCTCGTCGTCCTGCGGAGGTTATCAATCCGAGCCTGGCTGGCCCTTTGCCGGTGTTGCCTGGGTCGCCGTTGCGTGCTCACAGCGAGTGTAAGACGCAACAGATCGGCCGATGACGCCGTGGTGCCCGTTGGTGCTATCTAATCTTGTTCTCCGGCAGAGGCAGATGAGATAGGCAGACACCCGCTCCTCATGGCCCGGCAGCTGGTTGCTATCGTGGGTGGGCGCTATCTAATCTAGGGTCTGCAAGAAGAATCTTCTCGCTGCCACCCCTTGCTCTCGTCCCACCATCACCACCGTGCCTCGCATCCCTGTTCCTCGTGAGGACGGACATCGACGGTCGACTTTCGCCCTCAGCGCCCCACGCACATCGGATCTGCACTCGTCGTCTCTTGCGCTCTCGCTCTTCCGAAACTTACCTGGCAAGCTCTTGACATTGGTCGCGGGCAACGCGGTGAGCATCTTTGCATAGATGCGCACGCCATCGTCGTAGAACGGATTGAGCGCCGGTGGCAGCTCGACCAGCGGCAGCGGCGCGTTCTTGTCCGGGTTAAAGTAGTCGACCAGACTGTTGGCGCCCTTGAAGACGTTCATCTGGGCCGGATCGTACGTGTGTGCGGACCGCGGTGGCGATGGGCTCGACATGGCTGCTGTTCGTTGTTGGTGAATGGTGTGGATGAGGAGGGAGTGACGGTGATCGTGAGGGATGATGAGATCTGCGATGGCGGGGGCGGGTGGTGCGATGTTAACTTTTTTCGCCTACTCGTCGCACGTTGAGCAGAGATCGAGTCGAGTGCGAGGTAGACTGAGCGAGGGGCAAGGCGCGGCAAGGACGAGGTTCGACCACCCGATCCAGACGGGCCCAAGCCGTGGTGCAGCCGTTGCAGCTCACTCACCATCGGAACGGGAGCGGCAGTCTCTGCGGTACCGCCCTCTCTGCACCGGATCGGGCGCGGGGGACAGTGCAGCGTGCATTCACACACAGAGACACACGTTCCGACACGATCAGAGTCGGGAAAATGAAGCCGGTCCATCGTGCAGCACGAACCCTCTTTTTTTTCCCTTCGCAAGGCCATCTCGGGCGGTCAAAGAGTGGCAACTCATGCGCGACAAAAAAAGTTTCAGAACGATCTTGACCTGCATCTGCAGCTGTCGCACGTGCAGCATTCTGAAAATCGACCGATCGACCAACGCGCAGCCCCGATCCGATTTCAAGCCAAGCTTCTTGTCGTTGACACAGACGCAAAGCTAGCGGAATGAAGCTGCATTAAGGCGGTCATAGAATCCAAACAAAGCAAAAAGCCATAAAGAACAAGTCCGTAAAGTGAAAGCGACGCCAATCCATGCCTGGCTTACATGGACATGCTTCGGATCCGGCTGCCCATCTCGGTCGGCTCTCTGCTCCTGCCTCGCTCGTGAGCAGGCATCATCCCAGCCGCCCTCTCGGCAGCGATCACGTTCCTCTCGTCCGCCAGCTGCTCTCGCGGGTCAAACGCCTTGGGGCTCTTGAACGTGTAGCCCACAAACGCAAGCTGCTTGCGCATCTCGAGCAGCTTGGGTCCCTGCTCCTTGTCTCGCAACATGGGATCCCTTGGCTGGTCCGCGTTCGGGTTGTCGGCAGCACCGGGTGCGGCGAGCGGCGCATCTTCGATACCGTCCTCAAAGTGCTTGGTGTCGCCGGCGTGGCTGAGCGCGGGGCGGAACGGCGGACGCATCCTGTGCAGATTGTCCCAGTCGATCCCGCGGAACCAGGGATGAGACATGAGCTCTTCCACGCCATCCTGCAGTCCACTGCCACTGGCACTGCCGCTCGTCTGATTGTTGAAGCCAGACCTTCGCGCACTCTGCAGGTAGCTGTTGGGCCTGCTCACCGATGCCGAAGCCGTGCTGCCCAGCCTGTCCTCGCGCTCGCACGCGAGTCGAGCGATGAAATCCTGACCTTCGCGCGAGATCCTCGGCTTGGGCGGGAAGCGCAGCGTCTGCTTCCAATTGAGGATCTTCTGGCGCGTCAGATGCCTCGACTTGGATACGAAAGGCGGGTAGCCGTACAGCATCTCAAAGACGATGACGCCGAGCGACCACCAGTCGCATGCCTGGTCGTAGCCCAGTCCGCGCAGCACCTCGGGCGCCATGTAGTTGTTGGTGCCCACCACCGAGTAGGCGATCTTCTTCTTGTTCTTCTCTCGCCACGTCAGCACGTGCGTCATGGGCGTGCCGTCGGCGTTGCGATCCGACATGATCTCGATGAGTTCTCTATCGGTCAAACCGGCACCCGCTTGACCAGGCCCAGCACCACCGCCTCGACCCGTCGCCTGCGCAGTGCGGCGCATGCCCGCAGCGGCGTGCGAGTCGTCCAGATCGATGCCGTGCTTTTTGAGCAGATTCTTGCGCTGCTGGTCGTAGTAGGCTCCATCGTGCGCCCAGTGGAACGACTGGCACAGTCCAAAGTCGGCCAGCTTGATGTGGCCATCCGACGTGTAGAGGAAGTTGTCCGGCTTGATGTCGCGATGGATGTAGCCAAACGAGTGGGCCTCGTGGATGGCGAGGATCATCTCGGCCACGTAGAAGCGCGCAAAGTCTTCCTCAAAGATGTCCTTCTCGATGAGCAGGTTGAGCAAGTCTCCGCCTCCCATGAACTCCATGATGAGGTAGAGATGGTCGACGTCCTGGAACGAGTAGACGAGCTTGACGATCCACTTGGCCGAAGCGCTGGCCGAGGCCGATGTCATGAGATCGCGCTCGGCACGCACGTGGCCCTCTTGGCCCTTGCGAAGCATGTCGGCCTTGCGCAGCTGCTTCATGGCGTACAGCTGACCCGACTGGCGCTCCTTGCACAGCGCCACCACGCCAAACGCGCCGTGGCCAATGGTCTTGAGTTTGAGGAACGAGTTGACATTGACGCGCGCACGCAGGTCACGCAGGTAGCGCGTCTCGTTGGCCATCCATGCTTCGCGGATCTGCTCCTTGTTGCTTTCAGGGATGCGCAGCGCCGCAAGCTCGGCTTCGAGGCCCGCCTTCCTGGTGTCGCGCGCCTTGGGCTTCTTGAGAATGCCATAGTAGAGGTTCTCAAAGTAGATCTTGGCAGCCACGCTCTTCTCGACGGTCTCGAGCGAAGGGCGCACCGCTGCACCGATAGGCTGAGCGAAGTCGGCGAGCGCCGTCATTCCAGCCGTGTCGATGGAGCGAAGGCTGTCGATGACGACCATCGAGTTGCGGCGCTCCGAGGTGGACGGTGTCGCAAAGCCGTTGGAAGGAGGCGCGTCGTCGAAGATGGCGTTGATGGCGTGAGGAGCACCCGAGGGCAAGCCCTCAATGTTGCGGCTGTTGCGGTTGGAAGCACTTGACGCGCCAGCGTTGGGCGAGGGTGGGCGATACATCATGTAGTCCGGAGCGCGCAGGTTTCCGTCGCGAGCCACGGGAGGCGATGGGTTGACGAGCAGAGTGCCGGCGGTGTTGGTGCGAAGAGCGGGAGGTCGGAAGGCGGGCTGGGGCGGCGGCGAGGAGAGCTGAAGCTGAGCATGAATGGCGGCCTCGAGTTCGGCATGCATACCGACATCAGGCTCCTCTGCGATTCCTGCAAATGCCTTCTTTTCGCGGGTAGGCGACAAGGGTGGAGCAGCGCCACCGTTGGGGCGGATGGTGGCATTGGAGAGCGTGCTATGACCCGCGGTGGCGGTGGTGGTGGTGAGCATGGAGATCTGGCTGGGAGCGCCATTGACAATGTGGAGCTGACGAGGGTTGTCGTGGATGAGACTGTCCTGGTGCATGGCGGCCTGGACCTGAGCGATGGCCTCTGCTTGGTTCCTGGCAGCCTGCAGACGCAGAGCCTCCTTGATGGGTTCGACCCAGGACGGGTCTGCGACTTTGCCCATGCCGTCGCGACTCCATCTGCTGAGAATGACCTCGGCTTGCTCGGCGTCGCTGGCGTGAGCAGCGTGAACAAAGGTCTGTGTTTGAGGAGCGCCGACCATGTCGACGCTGATGCGCTTCTTTTGGGCTCGAGGACCCATGACGGCAGGCGCGAAGAAGTTCATGGCGGTGCTGATGGCGGAAGCATTGGCTGTGTGGGTGGAGGGAGCGGCGAACGACGGCCGAGGATAGGCGCCAGGTACGGCGGCGGAGGAGCCATCTTTGACGGGTGAGGACGGGGCGGCCGAAGCAGCACCGTACTCGGGACCGGCTTGGAAGGTGTCTTGGACGGTGTTTTTGCGGAGAGCGCCCGAGGCCTTGCTGAGCGTCGAACGGAACTTGCCGGGAGACGAGGGACGCTGTGTGGAAGGAGGTGGGGCGAGACGGTTGGGCGAAGGGCCTTGGTTGTTGACGAGCGACATGATGTCCCAGAAGCCCTTGTGCATGAAGGCGCTGCCCTTGACGGTGGAGCGGGGAAGCTCTTGCGAGTCGTGGTAGGAAGGGTTGGCTGCGAAGCGAGAGGGGGCGCTGTTGAGATGCGGGTTTGCATACTTGGCAGAGGGCGATGGAGGTGGTCTGGAGGTGGGAGGCCCAGCTTGGTTGTAACGTTGTGGCACGGATGGCTGCTGCGGGGTATATTGTGGGGTTTGATACGGTGCTTGGTATTGGGGAGTAGCGCGCTGAACCGGAGCCAGAGTTGGAGCTGGAGCCTGATGGTATGGGTTGGGTTGCGACAAGTAGGGATGGGGAGCATAGGCTGCGTTGGCATAGGCGGATGGGCTGATGGGAGGTTGCGCTCTTGTGGTGTATGGCTGATTGTACTGCGTAGATGGAGCGAGGGGTTGGGGCTGCGGCTGTTGAATGTACGAGGGTCGCATTCGTTCTTCGTGTTCGTACCAAGCGGCTTCCTTGGGAGGAGCAGCAAAGGCTCCAGCACCGCCGTAGTAGGGCATGGCGCCTCCTCCACTACCACCCGAGCCGGACGAAGAAGGCATGGGTCTTGCGCCTTGTGGACGAGCTGTAGCCGCGGCCATGATGAAGGATGCGAAGGATGATCGGAAAGGGATAGGATGAGAGAGAAGTCAAGATGGTGGTTCGGGAGAGAGAGCTGAGCGAACAGGGACAGTCAGGAGGCGTTGACAGGCGAAAGCGCAGGCAGAAACAAGCAAAGCTGCATGAGCTCCAAATCCGCCTCAAATCCAGTCTAGAACCCTTTCAGTGGAAGTTGCCCCTTTTTTTTTTTCCGTCCTGCCTGATTTCAACTGCAGCTGAGACCAACAGTTTGTCCACTCTGCATGCAGCCAAAAAGTCGCCTGGGACTAATGCGCAACGCGTTGACTTGGATCTACGCCCCAAACACCGACCAGGTCGAACGATCACGGCCAGCCAGACTGCTGCCACTCGCCTTGCACTCCTATCAATGAAGTTCGCAGTGTCATAGCAGATTCACATCGTGGTTACAGCGCTATTTGCGATCAGAAACCTACAAAGTCGAGCGTCGAGTTCGAGACTCCTGCAGCTGGCTTCTTTGTCCGTGTCGCACGAGACCCCTGTCTTGGGAGACTGCGCGCAACGAGAGCGGACGCTGAATTCGACTTGACTCGCGCGAGATTTTGCAAGTTCAAAATTGTTGGCTTCAAGGATATAACACGTTTGCATTTTCGCGCCTCTGTCGCATCGACATGACGCTCTCCCATCTCGAAGAGCTTGCAGAAGAAGGACGCTGGCAATGAAAGCCAGGTCCTCAGCCGCGCACTCAGCTCCGCGCTCGGGAGTCGGTCACTGGTGTGCGGCTCGCTTGCTCAGCATCGCAGACTCGCTTGGAGTTGGTTCGGTGCGAGGTTGAGAGCACCATGCGATTCGTGCATCGTCGGGGGCCCCGCCGTGACCAGTCTCGCAGCCGGACGCTCTCACCTCGACAAATCTCTCCGAAATCCTTCCGAGCGCTGTGTCTGCTGTATTCCGCCGAGCAGTGAAATCTGCCTCAAGCCTTGGGTTGACTCGTTGCCGCGAAGATCCGGCGTCTTCGCAGTTCACATTCCGCTTGCTCCGCTTGCTCGTGACGATCTGTGCGACACTCTGGCAGTCTTCTCGCATGCCCGCCTCGATTTCTTCCAAAGCGGAGAATTTGCCGACGCGGGCGGACAAAGATGACGCTTCCCCGCATCTGTCTTTTTTGCCTCTCTTTCTTCGCAGCACGGTTGTGTGGATGTCTTGCCGTAACTGCAGCGCTTCGAATGTGCTAGGTCTGTACGATACAGAGATCGGCAAGCACTTTAAAGCAGGACGTTGCTACAGCGATGGGCAGCCGCTGATGAGGCCAAGTGGATCACGCAAACTTTTCGGCTATCAATTTGTAGGGCTTGCCGCCTCTCGCCTTCGCTCTTGGTTCGGTGCAACTGCGCTCCTCGCTTCGCAAAGCCGAGAAACTCTCCGCCGTCGGTGCTTCCGATCCGATGT
The DNA here is from genome assembly GCA_900162835.1 of Sporisorium reilianum f. sp. reilianum. Classification (NCBI taxonomy): domain Eukaryota; kingdom Fungi; phylum Basidiomycota; class Ustilaginomycetes; order Ustilaginales; family Ustilaginaceae; genus Sporisorium; species Sporisorium reilianum. Next base: position 809,725 of record LT795059.1, on the reverse strand, counting down.
GCTTTCCTCTTGCCGCCCGCCGCTCTGGTTGCCGCAGTCGTCCACCGCCGCTGCTCAACTGCGTCACATGATTTTCCTGTTTGGCCCTCCTCGCGGCTTCGCTTTGAGCCTAACGATCGCCCCGGAGGAACTCTTTTCCCTATGATTCAAAAAAAAAAAAGTCTCGCCGACACACACACGCAGTGGGCGGCTGTCAGGTAATGCCCGCTCGATAGAGCCCCGCTCTGTTCCCCGCTTTGGCTCTTTCTTCGCAGGTGCGTGCTGACTGTTGTCGTTGCTTGCGCAGCATTCAGAAAACTAGCCTAAGCACTGGTTCTGATCCCTTTAAATAGACACACCCTCCTACCCACTGCCACCATCAAGGTTTCGCAATCAACCCCTTTCCTCGATTGGCTGGATCCCCCTCCCCCCAAGAATGCGTTCCATCAAGGCGGCTTCATTGACGCCGCTGCTGGCCGCCCTCTTCACCACCCTCTCCTCAACCCTGGCACTCCCCTCTTCCATCCTCGAACACCAGCTCGAGACCAATGTGCTTCAAATCCGAGCCGACAACAACTCCTCCGCGGACTCCTACATCACCCCTTCCTTTGACGTCACCGCGTGTCCAGGCTACCAGCTCGTTGGCGAGCCCAAGAACTCGCAGCATGGCTTCACCGCAAACCTCTCGCTCGCTGGTGAGGCATGCAACGCCTACGGTGTCGACATCGCCAACTTGACGCTCTCGGTCGTCTACGAAAAGAAACACCAGCTCCACGTCCACATCTACGACACCGCAAAGCACCAGTATCAGCTGCCCAACGGCCTCATCTACCAACGTCCCTCGGATGACCCTGCCGAGCTTCAAGACGGCTCCACGTCCGAAGAAAGCGATCTCGTCTTCCACCACACTGCCGAGAACGGCACCCAGTCGTCCGGTCCATGGGCATTCTGGATCCAGCGCAAGTCGTCGGGCGACGTCATCTTTGACACCCGTGCCAGCAACGTTCCCACCTACAGCGATGGCATCAACAACGTCTCGAGCGACACCAAGCGCAACTCGACCGCCATGCCCAAGCACGAGATCATCTTCGAGAACCAGTACCTCCAGCTCTCGTCTGCCTTGCCCCAAGATGCCAACATCTACGGCCTCGGCGAGTACGTCACCGGAAGCTTCAGGAGGAACCCGGACGAGACGCTGCAGCCCTTCTTCACACTCGATGCTGGCACACCTGTCGACAGCAACATGTACGGCTACCACCCCGTCTACCTCGAGGCGAGGCGTGGCACCGATGGCAAGCTCAGATCGCATACCGTCTCCATCCAAAACACGGCGGGCATGGATGTCTTGCTTCGACGCGGTCTCATCCAGTACCGAGCCATTGGAGGAACTCTGGATCTGCGTTTCACTTCAGGATCCACCGTCGAGGGCGACAACAGCCCCAGCACCGCCATCCAGCAGTACGTCAACTTTGTCGGCAACCCCGTCATCCACCCATACTGGTCGTACGGCTTCCACCTCTGCCGATGGGGCTACACCAACGTCTCGGACACCCAGGCCATCGTCGACGCCATGCGCGAGCACAACATCCCGCTCGAAGTGCAGTGGAACGACATCGACTACCTCCAAGAGTTCCGCGACTTCACCACCGACCCGCAACGCTTCCCGCAGAAGGAATTCGCTGCCATGATCCAAAAGCTCAAGGACAACCACCAGCACTACATCCCCATCATCGACATGGCCATCCCCAAGGCGCCCACCAATGCCAGCGACACCTACTACCCGGGCACGCGGGGCAACGAGCTCGACATCTTCCTCAAAAACAGCAACGGAACCGAGTACATCGGTGAAGTCTGGCCAGGCTACACCAGCTTTGTCGACCAGCAGGCCCAGAATGCCGGTCAGTGGTGGACCGAAGCCATCCGCAACTTTAGCGAGATCGTCGACTTTTCCGGCATCTGGCTCGACATGAACGAGCCCTCGAGCTTTGTCGTCGGCAACGCTGCCGGGCCAGAGACGAATCTGTCGGATACGCCCGCATACACTGCTGCGACCAGTGTCGCTGGATGGCCGCAGGGCTACAACAGCCTCACCTGGGGAACGTCCGGCAACATCACCGTCAACGGCAGCTACACTTTCCAGCAGGGTCCTGTCCAGAACAACGACAACTCGCAGCAGCAGCGTCGATCGCTACTCACTGCCACAGTCGGTCGTGAAGCAGACGTCTTGGTCAAGCGACAGAGTGACACGGGCAGCGACAAGTTCGGACCCAACGACCCGGACTACAAGTACGCAAACTCGAGCCAGCGCTACCTCTCGAACCCGCCCTACGCCATCCACAACGGCATCCACATCAGCGAAACACCTCTCAACATCAACCTCGACAAGAAGACCGTCGCCATGGACGCTGTCGGCGTCGACGGCCAGCGCGCCTTCTACGACGTGCACAACCTCGACGGAACGCTGGAAGAGCAGCACTTCTACAACGCCCTCCGCACCATCCGACCCAACGAGCGACCGTTCCTCATCTCGCGCTCCACCTACCCTGGTGCGGGCAAGTTCACCGGCCACTGGCTCGGCGACAACTACGCGCTCTGGAACATCCTCCCCGGCCAAGAGGCGTACAAGGCAGGCGCAGGTATGGCGCAGTCGATCGACGGTGTGTTGCAGTTCCAGATCTTTGGCATCCACATGATCGGCGCCGACATCTGCGGCTTCAACCGCAACACGGACGAGGAGCTGTGCAACCGTTGGATGATGCTCGGCGCCTTCTTGCCGTTCATGCGCAACCACAACACGATCGGTGCGATTGCCCAGGAGCCGTTCCGATGGGACTCGGTCGCCAACGCTTCGCGCATCGCCATCCGTAAGCGGTACGAGATCTTGCCGAGTCTGTACTCGCATCTGGCGCGATCGAGTGTCAGTGGCGCACCGGCGGTCAAGGCGTTGTGGTACGAGTTCCCGGACGTGTTCGAACAGACCAAAGACTATGCGCATCAGTTCTTGTTCGGTGACGATCTGCTGGTCAGCCCCGTTCTCGAGCCCAACGTCTCGAGCATCAAGGCGCTCTTCCCGGACGCCGGCGGTAAGTGGCGCAACATCTTTACCTACAAGGCCTTGGACGTCGAGTACAACAAGAACGTCACCATCGACGCTCCTCTCTCGACAATCAACGTCCACCTTCGTCCGGGTCGTGCTCTGCTCACCCACTCTCAGCCAGCGTATACCGTCTACGAAACCGCCCAGTCGCCTTATGGACTTGTGGTCAACTTGGACAACCAAGGCCAAGCCAAGCAGTACTTCTACCTGGACGACGGCGCCACTCCTGCTCCCACTCCCAACTCCACCTTGACCGTCTCGGCGGCGAACGGGTCCTCAGTCACCGGACAGCTGGACGGCGATTTCAAGCCTACGCAGAGTCTGGCTTACGTCGTCGTGTTGGACGTCAAGCAGAAGCCGAGCCAGGTCAAGATGGGCGGAAACGACACAAAGTTCAACTGGGATGAAGCGAGGTCGCTGCTCAACGTGACCGATCTCAGCGCTGACCTGAGCAGCAACTGGGCCATCACCTGGTCGTGAAGGTGAACTTGAACAAACCTTGTTTGCGTAGCAGCGGTCAAGGAAAGGACATGCAGTCGGTACACCAGCCTTTTGTAATGACAGCTCTCCCCCATTCACGCTCTTCCCTCTTTGTCTGTTTGTGCAAGTCGTGTCTCTCGGGGGATGCAGACGATCGAAGCAGCGAAGAAGAGAGGGCCGCCTTTCATTCCTGAAGAAGGCTTCGATAGGAAAGCGTCCGAGCATCAGGAAGCGCACAGTCTGCTCGCTTGGACAAAAAGAACCCACCTCGTACCCGGATCGATGCTCTCGTTCATCATGCAGACGACCTCTTTGTCGTCATCTTCAGCGTGCGGATAATGAGCTGTTACGAATCGCTGAGGGCAGCGAGGACCGCAGAGGAAAAACTTGTGGCAAACTCGGAGGCGGAAGCGGCACGTAAGAAGCAAAGATAGCAAGAGATAGCGACGACACCCAAAATTCAGAGTCGCAAAGATGGGGTCGCTTTCACCGCGCTGCGAAGAAAGGTTGGAATGGTTGACCTTCTGCAGGACAACGACAACTGGCTCTCACTTCACGCAGCATCGGCGCGCGTCTTCATTGATCGAGCGAAGCGCGATTTCGTCTCCATCGACGGGGACACGAAATGTCTGTCCCGCTGTCCGGTGAACGAGACGAGAAGCTCTTCGACGATGAGCGCCGAGCGCTCAAAGCGTCCTAAACCCTGACTGAGCGAGCTCGACAAATATGGTCCTGCTCTCGGCGTTCGGCGTTCTATATACCCCTTGGGGTACTCGTTCAACTGTAGCGTCTGCGACCGTCGTCATAACAACTCGAAAGCGACACGGTTGCTTCGTATCCACCGAGCTCAGGCAAACGAAGGCGTTGACTGTTCTATCGACACCAGGAACGGGTGGATTTTGCGCTGCGGCGTCACGATCAGCAAGGCGGAAAGCCCCCGGGTCGCTTCAGGAGGTTCGTTGCGGGGCAGAACCCTTCGAGTGACCCTGACCGCGTCTACGTTGATCATATCGACAGAAACACCACAAATGACACCGCAGCGAAGCAGGAACTGCATCACGCCACAACTTGATGCATTCCAACAGCGCCAGCAAGCATACTCGAGCGTGTACAAGACGTCGGCACCGGCCGTTGCGGAGCGCAGGGGTCGGAACGAGAACGAGAACGACAACGACAACGACAACGAGAGCGGCGGGTGGTAGAGCAGCGGGCAGTGGAGTCGCTGACACCGGCCCGTCCCAGCCGATGCGCCTGCTCGAGATCCCTTCTCGTCAGCTTGACGCGCTCTGGCAAAACCAGCCGCAATGTCAGACCATCTTGTCAACGAAGAAGACCCTGAAATCACCATTGCTGCACATTGGGTGCACGAGGATTGGCAAGCAAGGCCCCTCGAACCGAAAGGACAACATCGTTATCCTCCGCTTGAGGACGAGCGACGATGACTTGTGCGCTGATTTGTTGTGCCGACTCGAATACGGCTTTCAGCTCGACAAAACCCTGCACTTACCCAACAATCTACCAAAACCAGGACGAGCATGTCTCTCTCGCCGAACGAAGCGATGACGACGTAATACACGGTAGGCTCGCTGCGGTATCGTTCGTGGTGTTTCTGTCGATATGATCAACGTTGACGCGGTCAGGGTCACTCGAAGGGTTCTGCACGGCAACGATGCGTGCCACAAAAACACCTCCTGAAGCGATCGAAGGGGTTTCCGCCTTGGCCTTGCCGATCGTGACACCGCAGCGCAAGCTCTTCCTGGTCCGGTAGATTGTCGCGAAGTTTTGTCGAGCTGAGAGCCGTATTCGAGTCGGCACAATAGATCGTAGAGTCGGGCGCAAAGTTCGACGTCGCCGCGCCTGAAGGTCGTTTTGTTTTTGCGCTCGACGAACACGCTGCTGACCGTCTTCCCTACACCAGAGTTCGACTCTGGCCGGGGCAGGTCGGATGCGTCACCCAATGAAGGTTCGCGGCGGAAACACCGGTCGGCATGGTCACCGCCCACCGATTCCGAAAGAAATTTTATCGACCGTATCATCCGATTCCGAAAGGGATGTTCTCGACCATGCCGACCATAATACGCTCAATGACACCACCGCGAGCCTTCATTGGGTGACGCCGGCGTTCAGGGCGTTCAACGTGCCCCGGGCAGAGTCAAAAAAGCGCGAGTATTTACCGTGTAGGGAAGACGGGGAACAGCGTGTTCGTCGAGCGCAAAACCACAACGACTTTCAGGCGCGGCGACGTCGACTTGTGCGCCCGACTCTACGATCTATTGTGTCGACTCGAATATGGCTCCCAGCTCGATAAAACGCCGCACCTGCTCAACAATCTGCCCGACCAGCACAAGCATGTCTCGCTGGTCGAACGAGGCAATGACGGTGTTCTCGTTTACCGTGCAGAAGAAGTCAGGTCCACCGGGCTCAGGCCAGCGAAGTCGACTGCTTCATCGACACCAGAAACGAATGGATTCTGCGCTGCGGTGTCACGATCAGCCAGACCGTTTGTCCCTGGCTGCCTCAGAGAGGCTGTCGGCATGGTCCGTATCCTTGCCGCGCAGAACAGGGTCACCGCAGCAAGGCTGTACTCCGTCACACCTCAGTTCAACGCGTTCAACAGCGCCAGAAACAGCGCTCGACGCCGGGCACGGTCTTCGTGGGACGCATGGATCGACGGAGCCCGCAGGCGCGAGGAGCGACCTGGCGTCCCTTGGTCCTGCTCATGCTTCAAGGCGACCCCCTGAGCTGGACGTCCGGGACGCTGGCGGGGCAGCCGGTCAGCTGCGCACGCTGCACCAAGCGCCGCGGGTGAGACCGCCTGGAGGCCACAGGCCCTGGACTGGCCAGCCCGCGACCGCCCTTCCGTCACCCAACTCGAAGGACGGCCATGCTGGCCCAACGTGTGGCTGCGGCCCCAAGCAGCGCAAGCCTCACGAGGGCTCGCAAAAACGCGCCCGTCCGTCTTGAGACGCGGTAGGATCCACAAGCCTCCGAGAGTCACCTTCACCTCACATGCAACACTCCCAAACTCGTTGATGGAAAACACGAATCAATTCAGGATACAAAAACAGGGAAACGATTAACTTTAATGTTGCAGGTGCGTGCGGAACGATGCGAAGGGGAGCGGAACACGATACTCTGCCTCTTCCGGCAAAGCGGGATCACGCTCGACCACCAACGCTCTTCTTCTGGCTAAGCAACGAATGCAGCGTGCTGATGAGCTCGACCCTCCTGATGGGCTTCGAGACGTAGGCGCTCATGCCGGCCTGGAGACACTTCTCCTTGTCGCCAAGCATGGCGTGGGCGGTGAGTGCGACAATAGGCACCTGTTCGTCGCCCAGCGTCTTTTCAAACTCTCGAATCGCCATGGTCGCTTCGATGCCGCCCATGACGGGCATGCTGACGTCCATGAGGATCACGTCGTACTGCCGCTTCTTGACCGCCATCACCGCCAGGTGGCCGTTGTCGACAATGTCGACCTTGTGACCCTGGTTGGTGAGGATCTTGCATGCGAGCTTCTGGTTGACGACGTTGTCTTCAGCAAGAAGAATGTCGTACGTGACCTCGTTGGATCCTTCCGTCGGTGTCGCCGCGGACGACTCGAGCGAAGGCAGCAGTGCGTAGTACAGATCGGCGAGCGAGGTGGGCGTGTTGATGTACGAGCTGATGCCGTGATCCAAGCAGTAGGTCAGGTTGAGCGTCAGCTGTGCCGGAGAGACGAGGTTGATGGGGATGTAGCGGAGGTGCTCAACGTTGCGCAGATCCTCGACGACCGCCAGCGAGTCGGCGATGATGGCATCGATGCGAGGCATGCCGCGCTTGCGATGCGAAGCCTCGTCGACGCTGTGCACGGTGAACGGCTTCAAGCCAAGCTCCTCGATCATGGCCTGCACACCCGTCTCGTCGTGCAGCGTGTCCAGGTAGAAGATGTTGCGGCCTGCGTACGGGCGAATCTTCTCCTTGACCTGGTCCGGCGAGATCTGGTCCAGCTTGACCACCATGGTGAAGAAGAAGTCGGAACCCTTGCCGTAGTTGCTTCGCACCCACAGATCACCGCCCATGAGGTTGACGAGACGCCTCGAGATGGACAGACCCAGACCGGTGCCTCCGTACTTTCGCGTTGTGGAGCCGTCGGCCTGGCAGAAGGTGTCGAAGATGACGTCCAGCTTGTCCTGCTTGATTCCGATGCCGGAGTCCGAGGCGCAGAACTCGAGCATGGCCTGGTTGCTGTCGACCATCTTGGAGAGCTTGCACTTGAGCGCGACACGTCCGCCAGCATCGGTGAACTTGACCGCGTTGCCGATGAGGTTGGTGATGATCTGCTTGAGACGAAGCGCGTCTCCGATGAGCGGATCCGGGCAGTCGGGCGCCACCTCGTACATGAGGTTGAGCTTCTTCTGCGTAGCTCGTACCGAGAGCGTCTTGAGCACGCTGAAGACGATGCCTCGCAGCGAGAACGGAATCTCCTCAACGTTCATGCGACCGGCCTCGATCTTGGAGATGTCGAGAATGTCGTCGATGATGGCGAGCAGGTTGCCGGCGAGCGTCGAGACGGTGACGAGGTTCTCACGCTGCGAGCGCGACAGCTCGGTCTCGAGCGTCAGCGCCGTCATACCGATGATACCGTTCATGGGCGTTCGGATCTCGTGCGACATGTTGGCGAGGAACTCGGACTTGGATCTGTTGGCGAGCTCGGCCGCCTCCCTGGCTGCGGTGTTCTTCTGGATACTGTCGCGCAGGCTGTAGACCATCTGGTTGATCTTGGTCTTGAGCGAGTCCATCTCACCGGACGCCTCGACGGTAACGAATCGAGTAAAGTCACCGTCTGTGGCAGCGGCTGTGATCTGGGCAAACGCTCGTACCTGCGACGTGAGGTTGTTGGCCATGATGTTGACGTTGTCGGTGATCTCGCCCCAGGTACCTTCGATGTCCTTCTTCTGTGCCTGCACACCGAGCTTGCCCTCGGTACCCACCTCGCGAGCGACACGCGTCACTTCGGAAGCGAAGAAGCTGAGCTGTTCAATCATGTTGTTGATCGTGTTGACGAGGTCGAGCATCTCTCCCGAGACGGGGATGGTCACCTTTTGCGTGAGGTCACCGCGTGCTACCGCCGTGGTGGCGTGAGCAATGGCACGCACCTGGAGCGTCAGGTTGGCAGCCATGGTATTGACCGAGTCCGTGAGATCCTTCCAGGTGCCGCCGACGCCGAGCACGGTAGCGCGACCACCGAGCTTGCCTTCGGTACCGACCTCCTTGGCGACACGGGTTACCTCGAACGAGAAGGTACGCAACGACTCGACCATGTTGTTGACCGTCAGCTTGAGGTCGAGGAACTCGCCGCGGACCTCGACGTTGATGGTCTTGCTGAGGTCACCGCGCGCTACGGCGGTGGTGACGGTGGCGATGGAACGCACCTGGGTGGTGAGGTTGCTGGCCATCATGTTGACGCGCTCGGTGAGCACCTGCCACTGACCCTTGACGTCGTTGACCTTGGCCTGACCTCCGAGACGACCTTCTGTGCCTACCTCGACGGATACGCGGATGATCTCGTCCGAGAGCGTCTTGAGTTGGCGAACCATGTTGTTGACGGTGAGCTTGAGGTCGAGGATCTCTCCCTTGACGTCGACGTTGATGAACTCGGTGAGGACACCTTCGGCTACGCACTTGGTGACGCGGGCGATCTCTCGCACCTGCGAGGTGAGGTTGTCGGCCATCTTGTTGACGTTCTCGGTCAGGTCCTTCCAGGTGCCCTCGACGTTGGGCACGTGTGCCTGACCGCCGAGCTTGCCGTAGGTGCCTACCTCCATGGACATGCGGATGACTTCACTGGCAAAGATACGCAGCTGGCCGACCATCGAGTTGACAGTGTCCTTGAGCTGCGCCATCTCACCCTCTGCGTCGATGTCGATGGTCTTGGTGAGGTCTCCCTTGGCGACGGCGGTGGTAACCATGCCGATGGAGCGCACCTGGCCCGTGAGGTTGGAGCACATGCGGTTGACGTTGTCGGTGAGCTCCTTCCAGACACCTTGGACGCCGGGCACGTTGGCCTGGCCGCCGAGCTGACCTTTGGAGCCGACCTCGCGCGAGACACGGGTGACTTCGGTGGAGAAGTGGCGAAGCTGGTCCACCATGACGTTGATGGTGACCTTGAGTTCGAGGATCTCTCCGTCGGCCTCGACTTCGATCTTTTGCGAGAGATCGCCGCGAGCGACCGCCTTTGTGACGAGGGCTACACCTCGTACCTGGTTGGTGAGGTTGGCAGCAAGACGGTTGACGACGTCCTTGAGCTCCTTCCAGGTACCCTCGACTCCGTGTACCTCGGCCTGACCGCCGAGCTTGCCTTGGGTTCCTACTTCGAGCGAGACGCGGGTGACTTCGGCGGCGAAATGCGAAAGACGGTCGACCATCTGGTTGATGATGTCCTTGAGTTCGACCATGACGTGACCTTGAACGGGGACGGTGATGTGCTGCGAAAGGTCTCCAAAGGCGACGGCTTTACAGACGCGTGCGATATCCTGGACCTGAGCCTTGAGCAGACACAGCTCTTCCTGGGCAGACAGGCCGCTCTCGTCGTTGTAGCGTTCGAAGGAGGCGATGGGGTCGTCGGTGCGGGAAACCTGGCCGCCGAGCAGCACTGGGCCATTGAGACCCATGCCGAGCGGGTAGCTGAGCGGATAGGTGGAGCTCTGCGGTTGGGCATGGGAGAGTGGATAAGGGAAGGGCTTGCCAAAAAAGAGGTTACGACCGTTGGAGTGGTCCGCGGGCTGCTCCTCGGCGCCGGGCGTGCGAACGAGCTCCTGGCTGCGGGCGACGACTTCGAGGTGATCTTCGGCCCGCCAGAGACGTTCTGCGAGCTTGCTGAGATTTGCTTCGATGGCTTTGGTGCGGTCGTCGCTGTGCGAGCTGAACTGAGGCAGGGGCAGGCTGACGGTGCCCTCGAGGTCCTTTTCGTCGAGGTCGATGGAAGCGACATCGTCGGCTAGGTCGTTGCCGTTTGCGTCGCCTGCAGAGAGAACAAGACGTTGTTAGCATCAGCATTGCTTGTGCATCCATGTGAAGAAGATGATCTACTCACCATGCGGTGCCTTTTCATTTCGCGTTGGGTCTCGCGACATGGCACGAAGCACGGCGGGCGGTGGTTTTGAGTTGACGAGCGTCTGTGTGATGAGGAGGAGGTGATCGAGGAAATCGCTGGGAAGCGAGGCGAGATCTGGGAGCGGTGATGAGGTTTGGCGTGACATGAAGGGCGCCTGATTCAGCAGCGCCGACTGCGCATTGAGTGTGGCCGCCATGGTGTGTTGTCGAGGGTGGTAATGGCTGGTTGAGATCTTGTCCTGAGCTGTGGCGGATGAGAGGAAGGGAGAGATGCGGAAGAGGTGCGGACAACCAAATGAGTCTATGATGCTATGGCACACAGCTTTGGCGTCGGACGTGAGAATGAGCAGAGCGGAAGAAGGAGGCGGAAGCTAAGACGAAGGCGGTCACAGCAAGTAGACCAAGGTGATCGACATGCTTCGCGCAGCGGAGATGGACGGACTAGGCTGCGAGGTTGGGGCCGAGAAGAGAGCGATCAAGGCAGCAGCACACGGCAAAGGGCGGCTGACTGAAAAGCGATGCGAGATGCTAACCGGAGCACACGCGCGGTTGACGGGCAACGCGGTGGGTCGCAAATGAAACGAAAAGCTCGACGGTGAAGCGGGGCTCTTGCGCGTAGATGAATGCGAGAGAATCTGGAGAAGCAAGCGCCGTATGCGTGTCGAATGCAACGACGGAAAGAGCAGCCGCTGTGTCCTGGTGAGGGTCGAGATCCGTGGGAGGAGCGAACCGATGGCCGATGAGGTTTGCAGTGGTGGGGGCCGGCGGTGTTTGCTAGCAGCACGCAGCTGCGATCAACGAAGGAGCGACCGTTTGAACAGCAGGGGGGAAGGCGAGGGGGAAGGATGAGGGTCAAGACGATGGGAAAAGAGAGTTGATGAAAGACGGATAGCGAGCGAGCAGAGAAGGCGCTTTGGAGGCAAAGCAAGCGAGCGACAGAGCGACAAAACTCAGGGTCGTTCGTTGAAGTCGAGCCAAACAAGCGCTCGCCCGCTCGCTTTGGTCTGCAGTCGACTGACAGGCAGCGCCACCAACGGCGAAAAAGCAAAAAAAGAAGCACAAAGCAGGCCAAACCTCGACTCAAGGAACAAAGGGGCAGACGCACGCAGCACGCGCACGGGCACAGCGCCTCCAAGTCGAAAGAACAGCACACGAGCACGCACACGCCAGATGCGAGAATCCTGCAAACTGCACAGCAAGCGAGGCTGAGCGTGTCTCAAAAAGCGCGAGCCACAGCCGCACGCTTCCGCCACCAAGAGCCACTGCTGCTGCTGCCGTGTCGGAGATCAATTTTATCCAAAATTGACACGCACTTCTGCACTTGTGAGCTGCGAACACGGCACACAACGTTGAGCAAGAAAAAAGTGCAGATTTTTTGCGCCGTTTTTTTCGGGCTCATTTTCGAGAGCAAAAGGGATCTCGCCGAGAAGAACGGGCAGCTTTCCTCTGCACAGCAACAAGCTGATGCGACCATCAAAGCCCCTCGCTGAGTTCGTTGTGCCCAATGCTAGGATCTGAATCACAAGCTAGGCGGAGGTCAAAAACTGAAGACCTTGTTCGCAAGGGAGACAATGAGACGGTCCATACGGCAACCACCTCACGACAATGGGATTGGATGCTCCATTCGCGCGCCTCGAAAAAAAAAAAGCTTGCAAGGCACCTGCCGACTTGGCCTTGGGCCGGTCTCGTTGCAAGCGAGCGAGCGAGCGAAAGCAAAAACCTAGCCTCGAGGGCAGAGACCCTGAGGATTTGCTCTGCATCTTGTCCGTGCTTGTTTGTTGTTCGAACAAGGATCCGTGAATTTGGAAGCCAAGGCACTGGGCCAGTCAACGCCCAAATTCTTCGGAGAGAAGGTGCGTACCGTCCACCGTAAGTCAAGAGGCAAGAGCAGCTGATAACGGATACATCTCTTGCCTGAGGGCTCACGATTTCTTGCGCGCTTGATCCTGGACTTTTTTCATTTTTTTCTTCTTCTTCAAAGATCCGGGCCTTTACTGCTGTAAACCGTTCTGCGCTTGCAACTCGCTTTCGGAGGCAGGATCGACCTCGGGCAGCTCTGACTGGCAGGCATCGAGGCTCACGATGGTCACAAGTCGAGCCCAATCGGATGCAACGCCGACGCAGGCAACGGCGAGCTCAACGTCGGATGAGCAGCCGTTTCCCACGGCGCGCGTGCGGAATGCAAAGGCGTTCTTCCCCGATGCAGCCCCTTGACGATCGACCCGGATCCACCGACGGTGCTGCCTGCAAGCGCACGCACTGCGCGGCTAGACTTCGGCCCATGTTGAACGCCACCGGAATGCACAGTCAAGCAAGTCTCGTGCTCGGCGACTGACAGCCAGTGAAGCCAAGGGAGCCGCAATGCCAGAGCTGCTTCTCAGGGTCCAAATTGAATCTCCCGATTCGGCGTTGCACTTCGAGTCGTCGTCACACATCAGCGAAGCCCATTGCATACTGTAACTCTTGCTACGCTGCCGAGCGATCCGAGTGTGCCCCAGCTCATCGTTGGCCTGCTCGCGGTCACGAACAGAAAAAAGCACAAGGACGAGGGGTCCATGCTCGACCAGACTCGCTCGCCATCTCGATCGACCAGCACGGACCTCGGCGATAAAGGATCAAGTCGCTTTTACTCGCAAGCTAGACGGTCGGGCACTCGCCGGCTAGAAGTGGTGGAAATCGAGCCACAGTTCATCTTGCGACTCTGGGCCATCTGCCATGCTGCAGCCGTCAGTGGGTCCGTGAGCTGCGAGGCCCAACAGGTCTTTGCGTTGTGGCGGTAATTGCCGTCGAGGACCCGGCTCTTGCTGGTGGCACCTCTGCTTCATGTGGGCTGGAAAAGCTGCACGAAGCGGACGTTTCGAGGGATCCCTCGCAACGTCTCATATCAGCACAGCAGCGGGGATGCACAGGGGCCCACACTCGACAACTTGTTCTCTGTCCGCACGTTTTGCAGACAACAGAGACCCACGTCGCAATCGTATAAAGGCGTGCTCAAGTCTGCCCTGGTCGCCCCTGCACCACCGTCCTGCTGGCACTCCCGCCCGAAGCCTACTTCCTCTCAATACCTCTTCCGACTGCACTTGGACTGCGTGTCCGATCGGCCACAGGCTAGTCGCAGCGCTTCCATGCCAGCTTGAATCGCCAAGATGGTCAGATTCAACGTGGGGCTCGATAGCGGGTGCATAGCGGCTCGGCTTGCCCTGTGCCTGTTGATGGGTCTTCGTCTCGTCTCTGCATCGCTCTCTGAATCGTTGCAGGGCGGATCAACGCGGCACGAGGACTTGAACCAGCATCAAATCGCACCGCTGCTGTCAAAATGGGATGTCGATGTGCTCGACAGCTTCAGGGGGGCTTCAAGGAAGCAAGATCGGTCCGAGTCTGCGAATGACGGCCTTCGCACGTCGGAGCAAAGGCGATCCCTTTTTTCTGAAGAGGAAGTTTGCGGAACGGATGACCATGTCAAGCACAAGAGGGAATCGGACAACAAGCACAAACCTGTCGCTGGCGACCACGCTGCCAACTCGACATCTCCATCACCGCCACCAAGTACGTTCTCTGAGGAGCAGCTTGACTCGAGCGACAACACCTCTCCATCGGCCCCTTTCTCTCAATCAAGTCCCTCAAACAGCTCTCTCCCGAGTGCGACTTCTATGATCCCGACGAGTCCACTAGCAGGCGGTATCCTAGACAGCAATGGCTCCCTGTTGCCGCCGCCGTCTTCGAGCAACAACGCCCCTCTCGGAGCTTCCCCGTCCTCGTCCTCATCCTCTTCCCCACCTTCTGGCCAAGACGACCCGTCGTCCACACCCGGAGCACTGCCGAACATCGATTACGGCAGCAGCAGCACCGACAACAGCAGCAACAACAACAGCTCGTCAAGCCAGCCTCAAAGCGCCCCTTCTCCCGCACCTGCCAACGGCACAGTGTCGACAACAGAGTCACAACCGTCCTCAAGCTCTTCACAGCGCAGCAAGACGATCGCAGCTGGAGTCACGGTGCCCATTGGCGTGATCGCATTGGGTTTGGTGGCACTGGTGATTCTGCGAAAGCAACGACAACGACGAAACAAGATGCAGCAGATCGATGCTGCAGACGGCAACGCCAACGAAGAGAAGGCGGCCGTGTCGGATACTCAGCCTCCTCCTTCCGCATCGAACGGCGGTGTGGATGCCACTCCTGCATTCCAACAAGGAGTAAGCTCAAATTTCGGGCATTCCGAGACGAGAGCGACACCGGAGACGAGCGGAGGGATTGAAAGAGAGAATCCGTTTCAGAGAAGAGGATCGGACGAGGCTTCCGAAGCATCACGATCGACCGGCGCATCCGCACAGCCAGCCTCGGTCGCGCACTTTTCGAACGTCGCAACTTCCGAAGCGTCCCCTCGACTCAGCATCAGCGTCCCCGCCACTCCCTCCGCAGCCGCGTCGTCGGCAAGTCACACCCCACAACCCGCACGAGGCAAGTCGTTGAAGCGCAAGCCCGTGCCAGCGTTACTGGAACCGTTTGACGCAAGTCAGCTTCCAAAACCTTAATCTCGTCACACCTTCGCCGAAAAGAATGTGAAACAGCCACGACCGTTGAAGGACATTGCGAAGAATGTATGTGATTGTGTGGTGAAGAAGCGAGTGTGATGTGACTGCTACGCAGAGTCGTGTGAGCGAGCGGAGGAACGGCAGCGGAGCACTAAAAGAAAAAGTTGCCGGTCCGCAGGCAAGCGGAGGGGCAGAGACGATGCAGGGTCCAACCCTGTCGGCCCAAAAAAAGGAGAGAGATGCGCGGTTGAGGCACTAGCTCAGTCAGCGGTCTCCTGGAAGGGGTTTCGCCTTCTCGCCCGCGCGCAAGTTGTCTCTCATCATCTCGAAGTATCCACACCGGTCATCCTTCCTCTTGGACATTCACGATCGTTGGCGTTGCAGACTCTCCGTTCTCACAGCGAACATCTTTCAAAAGAACCGCATTCAAGTCGTTCGCCAATCGACCGACGACAGTCGACCGTCGAACGAGCGCCACCCAAGATGGCTTCCTCCTCACCGTCGTCGTCAAATTCAACCCCTTCACCCTCGTCCTCGTCATGGTCAGCCATGTCGACCTCCGCCCCGTCCTCATCGTCCTCCGTCGACCCTCTGCCAGCACCAACTCTGGACTGGCTGCCCGACTCGGCACCGCGCTACATCTGCGCGGACTGCGGCGCGCATCTCGCGCTCCAGGTAAGCATCACCCCTTACGCTCCTTTGCCCGCGCGATCTCGTCTCCAGACACTAACTCTCTTTCAATGTAACAGGACGAGCTGATCTCGAAGTCGTTCAGCGGCCGCGACGGCAAGGCGTACCTATTCGCGTCGACGCTCAACACCACGCTGGGCGCCAAGGAGGACCGCCATCTGCTCACGGGCATCCATACCGTGTGCGATCTCAGCTGCAAGGGCTGCGGCCGCACGCTCGGCTGGTTCTACTGGAAGGCGTGGGAGCAGAGCCAGAAGTACAAGGAGGGCAAGTGGATCATGGAGAAGGTCGCATTGAGCAAGGTGAATGCTTGGTGAGCGCGAGGAGGAGTGAGTAGGGTTTCTCATCGGTTGTTCTAGTTTCATCTTCGCATTCGCATCCTGCATTTCAGTCTTGGTTTCTACGCACAAGCGCGGTGTCGGTTCAAAGGAGTGCATTGCAGAGAGGCAGGGCGGCCAAAGTGGTGCGAGAATGCTCTGCTCTGCTCCTCACGCCTGCGCGCCGTCAGACAGCCCAATGTTGCTGCCCCTGAACACAGTGATCCTCTTATCCTTGCCACCAGCAACGAGCTCCTGCCCATCCCTGGCCCAGTCCACGGCCAGCACGCCCTTCTCTCCCTTGCCCGCACCCGCACCCGCCGTCTCGAGCGTAAACAGCGCCTTCTTGCTGCTGCGCGAGTCCCACACCTTGACCGCGGACTCGAGCCCGCTGGCACTCGCAAACAGATGCCCATCCAGCGGGTGCGCCGCCAGCGCATCCACCGGCCCACGGTGCGCATTCGCAACGCTCACGCCGAGCGTGCCCGACGAGCGCGTGTCGAACATGTGGATGGTGCGGTCCATGGTGCCGGTCACCAGTGTCGCGTGCGACAGCTGCGCGAGCGACAGCATCGGGCGCGACTCGGCGGTGGACGAGGGCAGCGAGAGCGACGTGTGCGTCATCCCGCCCGAGCCGAGGTCCCAGCCTTTGAGCTGGCCGTTGTAGCCGACGCTCCAGGCCCGGTTGGTGTCCTTTGCGGAGGCGGAGGCGAAGGTGCGTTCGAAGAGCAGCGCGGTGACGCGCGAGGTGGCGGTGAAGACGTTCTTGGCGCCCGTGACGGCGTGTGCGGTGGGCGCGGCGTGGTAGAGCGTCATGGTCGGGTCGATCTGGCCCGGCTTGGATCGAGAGGTGGATGCTTTGCTGGTGCTGGCGGTGCCGTTGGCGGTCTTTCTGCGTTTTGCCGTCGTTTCTTCCTCCTGCTCCTCGTCATCGGATTCGGATTCAACGTGGCTGGAGCTCAAGGGCAAATCGTCCCAAACAGCAACAATGCCGTCCCAGCCACCACTGAGCACACTGGACCCCTGCGGGCCCTGCGCAGTATCCACGGCGCCAACGGGCGCGTTGTGCGCCTCGCCCACCCACTTCCTGCTGCTCTTCCACACATCGTCGTCGACACTCTGCGAAACGTTCCACAGCTGCACTTTGCCGTCCATGCCGCCCGTGACGAGCGCATCGCCGTTCGGGGTCCATTTGGCGCTCGTGAGCGACGTATTCCGCCCGCCCTGCACCGTGGCCTTGTTGATGGTGCTGAGCGTGTACGCGGCCTCGGTCGGGTTGGACGGGGTGAAGAGGCGCACGCTGCCGTCGTAGCTGCTGGTCATGTAGATCTTGGTCTGTGCAAAGGAGCAGTCGACGGATGCGACCCAGTCATCGTGCTCGAACGCGGCGAGGCGCGTGGGCGGCAGCGTGGAGCGCACGTACTCGATGGTGAGCGTCGACTCGGACGTGAGGCCGCCCGCCTCGAGGTACTCGCCCAGCGTGGTGCGCAGCAGCGCCGAGTCGATGATAAAGTCGAACGGCACCGCGCCGCCCGCCGTGTCTTCGGATGTGGACGAGACGAGCTTGTTGACCAGCGTGGACAGGTGTGTGCGGCGCCAAGAGACGGGCACCATGTACGGGCCGGATGGGATCGCATACTGGTCGAGCGAGGTGGTGAGGATGATGGGAACCGTCTGCTCGGCTGCTGTTGCCGGAGCAGCGGAGGAGGCCAGCGCGGGAGAGTCGTAGTCGTTGATTGCGCTCATGTTGCTGCGATGGTGCTGGCCTGTGAGCTTCAAGGTCGATGAGGGATGTAGTCGAGATGATGGAGCGATTGCTGTGAGAGAGGGTCGACTTTGCTCACACAAAAGTTTCTTCTAAAAAAAAAGAAAAAGCAAAAATCCACAACTTTTCCTGTGTCCGACTTCCGAATTCCTCGCTGCTGCAGGGCTCAGCACTTTTGACGTTCTCAGACAGAACGCACAGACGGTGCAATGTGCAGACACAAGCTCCATTCCCGTACCAACGAGAACACAAGCAGAAAGCTTATTGATTGTGACCAGATGGAGTCGGAAGCCTCCAGTGTTCAGGGCGAGGGAACACGCAAATCGACGATCACCGGTCTGGTGCACGTTGCGCAAAGGACAGTACCAGCGTGGAAGGCAGTCGTCAGTCTGTGTTGCCGCCTTCTCCAGCTTCGAGTCTGTATCGTACTTACTTGCAAACGACGGTATACGAGACTGCCATCGTCCGGCCGCCCAATCGAGTCAATTTGAGTCTCATGTCAGCCAACCTATCCTCTTCCTAACACCCTTCAGTATGTCAACTTACAAACCCGATGCTTGTTCCACATATCCTGGTCGTACTCGACCAACGCCGCATTCACCAACACCGTCTCATCCTCCCCGTCCCGAGCGAGCAGATGCACGCCACGCGCCTCGTGGATGTGGCCGAATACGTGCAGCAGCGGACGGAGCGCATCGGGCGCTGTGCGGGGCGCAGTGAGGCGGCGCGTGAGCTCCTCGCACCCGACAGGCGTGCCGTCGTGGATGGCGTCGAGCTTGCCGAGCGTGTGTGGCGGCGTGTGTGTGATGAGCAGGTCGATGTCGCACGGGATGCCTGCGTGGATTTCTGTGGCGACGGAGGGGATCAACGGTGAGTATGGGTGAAAGTGTGGATGGTGAGGGAAGGGAGGGAGTGGGAGACGTACCTCGGGCCTGGTCGCCGCGCTTGTAGTTCCATGCCCAGTCTTCGAACTCGGGCGACCACTGGGCGTAGCCACGACAGACGTACAGTGTCAGCCATCTCTCTCTGTCACCTCGTGTGCTCCAACGCGAACTTACAGGACTGCCCCAGACCTTCCACGTATGATGTCTCGTCTCCTCCCTATCCACCGTAAAACCCCACGCCTCGTTGTCCAGATACTTCAGCCCCGCCTCGCTCAAGTTCTCCTCACTCAGCACCTCCTTCGCGCGCGCCACATCATCCGACGAATCCTTGACGTCGTACTTGGCGTTGAGCTCGCGTCCGCGCGTCTCGTAGAAGTCGTCCACCGTACACGCCGCAAAGTCGTGGTTGCCACACGTAAACACTTTCGTCTTGTGCGGCAGCGTCCTACTCCCTTCCGAACAGAGTCAGCACATCGTTCGTAATCCTGTAAAGAGCCGGGGAAAACTTACTTGAGCCACTCGACCTGGGCCTTCAAGTCGTCCGGCTGGCCCAACGTCGTCAGATCGCCCGCATGCAGCAGCACGTCGCCGTCCGGAACCGGCGTCGTCTGCGAATGCGTGTCCGAGATCAGCACGAACCGCACCCACTCCGCACCCGGTGTCGGCGGCGGCGACGCCACGTCGTACTCGACGTAGACGCGGCTCTCGCGCTTCGAGTCTGTGATCGCCGACGTCATTCTCAAGACAGTGTAGACGAGTCGAAGATGGTAGGGGAGAGGGGGAAGGAAGGACAGAGAGGCCGGCGGTTGACTCGATTACGACTTGATTCCCCTTCTTATCCGCTCTCTCGCTTGGATTTTGGCTCGTGCAGCTCGCGCTCCACTGAACCCCGACGTCGCTGTCAAAAAGAGCCGCGACCCAACTTCCGCCGGAAAGCCGCAACACCTCAACGCCAGGCCGCTCTACCTCGACTTGCTCTCTCGCCACACCTTATCCATCGAAACGAAATTGTATGCATGCCAGCGAGAAATCGACACGAAAGGGATACAAATACATGCTGTGCGAGGGAGAGGAGCGACAAGGAATGCAATACGAACAAACAGACGTGAAGGGAGAGTGGCTCGACTACGGCGAGCAGAGTCATTGACATTTGGAAAGGAGAGAGTCTTCGTCAAAAGTAGACCCGGATGGCTTGGTTGAGATAGCTCTCGGTCGGGCAGTATGGACACTTGAAGCGGCTGTTTTGTGCGCAACAACGTAAACAGATGTCAGCAATCCTGCAATCTCCTCCCCTCACCGTACTTGCTCAACCACATCATACTCACCCATTGCCTTTGGCAAGCCTGGTGAGCGTCTCCAAGCAGAGCACGTGGCCACACGCCAGCATCATGGGCGGATTCTGCTCCGTGCCCTGCTCCTTGGACACGGGACATGCGAAGATCGAATGGAAGCGTAACCTCGTCGGCAGCGGGATCTCGATCTGAAGCAAGATGCAAGCAGATCAGCACATGAGTCAGTACCACTTCGCACTCTTCCAAAAGACTCGAACACTGCAGGGCAGCAACTTACGGGCAACTCGTCAGCCTGGCTCCACTCATTCCCCCTCTCCTTCATCACCGCCTTGACCTTGATGATCTTGTTGAGCGCTCCTCCGGCGCCCACTTCCACACCAATGGCGAGCGGCGCATCTTTGGCGATCTGGTTTCGCGCGCAAAATTCGAGCTTGAACAAGGGCTCGAGCAGCGGTGCGTGGACCAGGTTGGCATCCAGCAGCGGACGGTAGACCAACGGCACCGTGGGAACCAAATGCTCAACAGGTACCGAGTCGAGCCCCTCTGGTCCATATGCTTGAGACGGGATGAAGGCGGGCAGGAAAGCGAGCAGCGTGAATAGGCGCTGGATCTCAGACAAATGGGTTGTGCGGAAAGGCTGGAAATGCTCTCGACCGTAGGCAAGGGCTCGTCCGACGTTGGTGTGCGCCACGGTGGCATGGGGCAGATCCGTCGCTGCTGCTGTTACCGTTGCTGCTGTCGCCATGGTGGGGTCCGACATGGTCGACGCGGGATGGAGCTGATCGATAGATGCACTCATCATCTCGACGTTTTCGCCATCCGGATCCCTGTTGGCCAGCGCCTCGTCGCTTCCTGGCAGGATGGCGCCGGCTGCAATGCGGATGAACTGGCTCCTGTGCAGCGCAAACTCCAAGTCGCTCTTTCTCGCATTGAGCCAGTGCCTTTCCTGCTCAGCCCAGCTGATGGCGGGCCGCAAATCGCCCCTCGCCATGGCAGCTACGACGGTGTGCAGTTGAACGTACAGGCCTTCCGTCTGCGGCGAGAGCGGCAGCTTGGCCTCGGATGCAAACTTGTAGCTCGTCGACCAGTCGCCGTTGCGCTGCAGATGGTCGAAGATGACGCGCTCGAGGGCATTCTGCGCTTCCGGCGATGTAAACAGAGAAGGGTCGGCGACGCCATCGATGGGGATGGGGAACTTTTTGTCGAGCGCCTTGGTGGATTTGGACAGTGCAGCGTGAAACTCCTTCTGACGGTCCAGGATCGACTTTTGCGCTGCCTCGACCGATGATTTGAGCTCGGTGAGCAGGACGGCGGGGTTGAGCGGTGAAGAGGAAGAGGATGATGACGAGTTGGAGATGGCGGCTTTGGCAGCTTCGACTTGAGCGATGAGTCTATCGATCGAGTCGTGCACCGAGGGTTGGGTTGCGGCTGCTTTGGCGGAGGTCGAGTTGGAGTGCAATCCAGGTGCGCGCTTGGCGACTTGTTCGAGCGACTTTTGCACCGCCTCCATTGTGCGGATCGCTATCTCTGTGGCTGATGGAGGATGGCGACGAGTGGAGCAGCAAGGGGTGCAGAGTGCGGTTATCCGTGGATTGAGATCGGCAGAGTGACTGGATGCAGTCAATTCCAGTGCTGAGCTGATGCTGTTGCTGCTGATGGTGATGATGATGGTGTAGTAGATGGAGGTAAGAGTGACAGCGTGAGTGTGGAGTACGCAGCGTCACAAGAGCTTGGTCAAGGCGCGGCGGCGTTGCGCTGTCCAAAATCCCAAATTGCGAGAGACTGCAACTGCAACCGCGATTTTTTCCGTGGCGGAGCTGACTCAAATCGAGCTGCACGCGTGCATGTCCCGCACAGGCACACTGCGATTGTGCCTCAAAGCGAGCATCAGGGTTCAGACCCGATTCATGCCGCGCCGTGACTCTCACCTCCGTCCTGCCACTTCACTGCTCCATCCCACAAACGAAGCTGGTTGGCGTCCCTCACACAATGAATGCTGGTCAAATCGATACGGAATCCATTGGAGTCAAAATCACGTTGAAGCACAAAAGGTGCACATCTGCCCCGCCACGCCTCAATCCACCACGACATAGCGACTCTTGATCGGCCTCTTCTTGACCGTTCCCGTCTTCGATCCTCCCGGCGGAGGAGGTGGAGGCGATGCCACCCCCGCCGGCGTCGACGCACCGGATCCTCGCGCCGCCGCACCAATGGGCGGCTGCGAGGCAGGAGGCATCGAGTGATCCGCTAGGTTGCTTCGCGCCCTCGTCAGACTGCCCATCCCTGGCGGTCCTCGGCTGGGTGCCAGACCGGAACTGCCTTCGTCGCGGCCCTCGCTGATCGGAGGCGTCGACCGGCCCATGGTGAAGCTGCCCGACGGAGGTCCACGCATGGGCGGCGCGCTCGACGTTCCCGTGCTGCGGTCCGGTTGCGAGGCGGGGCTCGCCGACTGCGCTCGTGCCGGCGGAGGCGGTGGCGGTGGCGTGCTTGCCGCGCTTCCACTGTCGCCTGCTTTCTTGTTGACCCATCGCTTGAGCTCTTGATCGTATACAAAGCTCGTCTCTTCGCCCAGATGCGCTTTCTTGGCCTTGGCCTGCGCTTGCTGCGCCGCGCTGTCCGTGCTCGGACTGCGACCCCACAGTCGACCGAACCACGACGCCGACGGCTTGAGCTCCTGCTTCTTCTCGTCGTTTCCACTGCCGGCAGCGTCGGCCTTCTGGCCATTGGAATCGCCAGGCTTAGCCGCGTTGGTAGCAGCCGAGCTGGCGACGCTGTCTCTTCGCGACGCATCGCCCGTCTCGGAGCCTCCCTCTTCGCCTGCGCCACCCGCGTTGCGAGCCTTGCTGCGGTTGCTCGAGTTGCCCAATCCGAGGTCATCGTCGTCTTCTTGCTCCTCTTCGGCGTGGTTGCCGCCGTACGCAGGCGCATACTGGTTGCCTCGCGACTGAGGTTGCGGAGTTCGGCTGTTGGACGAGAGTGCATCGAAAGGCGAGACGAAGCCCCCCTCGTTGCCGCCGTCGAGAGCGCCCGCAGCATCGACATTGCTGACAAACTGCGGCTTTTGCGCTCCGTGCGGATCGTAGCCGTAGAAAGGAGTCTGACCGGGACCTGAGTAGCCGCCGGATTCGCCTCCCTCTTCCGCGCTCGCATCTCCCGCTTGAGCTTCCTGTCCGTACGTTTCACCGTATCCGCCATATCCACTCGCGCCGTAGCCTCCGTAGCCACCATATCCGCCATACCCAGCGTCCGAGCTAGCAGCGGTGCCTGCAGCATCCGTGCTCGGTCGACGAGAGCCGTCGGCATCGCGTGCGCCCGGCCCAGCATTGGTCTGCCACGGCGCCATGTCCGAGGCGAAGCTCGTCTCTGCTGGTCCGTCGTACGTCGACGATGCTCTCGAAAATCCGTGCCCGTGCTGCGAGCCAGCTTGCAGACTGGCGCCGTAGCCGTACGCGTTCCTCAGCGCCTCGGAGCTCGATCGGACGCTGTCTCGGTCGTAGTTGCTGGCGGCCTCGCTGCCGTTCCCATTGCCGGACGCCCTCAGCTGCGGCCAATCGCTGTACGGATCCGAGTTCAACGGACGCATCGACAGCGCGGTAGACGAGCGGTGCTTGGGCGAGGCGGCGCGCTTGGTGGCGTTGCGGAAATCCATGGCCGAGCCTGAGCGCGACGTCGGTCCGCTGGGCGATCCCGCACGCAGCTCGTTGAACGACGGCTGCCTCGTCATGCCTCCCGACGCCGCATCCGGCGTGATGGCACTGTAGTGCGAGAACGGTCCGATGCTGGAAGATACCGATCCCTTGCTGTTCTTGTTCGGCGAGTCGGCCTCCATCGCGCCGTCCTCTCCCGCGATGAACTTGGTGAAGCGTCCCTCGAGCGCACCCCACACGCCGTCGAGCGTGGGTCGCTGCATCTTGCGCGTCACCCAGTTGCCGCCGGCGCCCGCCTGTGGTGCGCCCACGAGTCGGTCCGAGAGCTGCTTGGACTGCGACAGCAGCGTCGAGTGCAGGTACGGCGACGACTTGCACTGCTTGAGACACTGGGCGATGGCCTCGCAGTATCGCTGCGCCTTGCCCACCTCGCCCAGATCGGCAAGCTGCTGCGCGTACACGAGCTTGTAAGCCTGCAGGTGCGGAATGCCCGGGAACGGCTCCTGGCCCTTGACGACCGGCACGAGACCCTGTGCAAACTCGAGAACCTCGGTCATCAGAATGCCGTCCAAGTCGTGCACGAAAGCATCCGATGTCTTGGGGTTCGACCGACCCAGCAGCGTGAAGCGAGCACCGTTGGTGTCCGCACCGCCCATCGGCGAGGTCTGGGGCGACAGGAGGTAGCAGAAGTGCGCAGCCTCCAGCAGGCCACGGGTGCAGAGTCCATCGCCAATGGCCGTCAAAGCGGCCGAGTCGCTTGCACTGCGGTTGCTCGCAACAATAGCAGCCGACTCCTTCCAGCTCGGCGGCGCGGCCGACGTCGAAGCCGACTCGACCGGTGCAGGCTGCAGACCGCCCATCTGGCCGAGCTGCGTCTTGGTGCGGAACAGGTCGAAGATCGACACGGGATCCTGGCCCGAAAAGACGTTGTAGGCCACCTTGAGTCCCTGCAGATCGCCCTGGCCTTGTCCAACCAGCGATGCCTCGGCTGCACCCACCTCGTGCTCGATGAACTCGCTCACCACCTCCTTCCAGCACTCTTTATCGACGCAACTGGCGATGGTCATGGCGTGCGCCCACATCTTTTGAGCGACAGCATAGTCGACGGCCTGTCGTCGTTCGCCGCGCAGCAGCATGCCTTGCACCTTTTGCAGGAAGCCAGTGCGCAGCTCGTGCGACGTGACGACGTTGCCCTCCGCACCCTCGTCTTGCGATGTGGATGTCACCGACATGGCAAAGGCGCCCGAAGACGCGGATTGCTGCGCGTCAGGCGCCACGATGAGAGATCGCACGCCTTGCTCGAAGGCTGTCGAGCTCGTCTGGCCATCATTCTCGACCAAAAGCCGGAGCAGTCGCAGAAGTAGCACCTTGTCTTCGGTCCTACGAGCCTCGAGCTCGCCATCTTGCTCGGGCGCAGCCTGTGCGGCCGGTTTAGAGCCTGCGGACGAACCCGAGAACGAAGGGCGTCGACGGAGGTAGCCGACACCAGCAGACAGATCCTGGATGCGCTCATCGAGGTGTTTGATCAGGACTGCCTTTTTGCTCTTGTTGGCCGAGGCAGCGCCCGTGGCGCGCGAGAGCGCGTTGGTGCCCGCGGCGCCTTCGAACACAGGACCGGGGAAGGTCAATGGATCGAATGCCGTTGCGTACGAGGACGACGGCACGAGCGACGAGAGCGCCCGGATGTTGACCTGGGTCGGGTAGCCAGAGCTGTTGTACGCATAGGAGCCGTACACGCTGCCCGTGTTGCCAGCGCCATCGGCTGCGTCCGCGGCCGAAGAGGCGCGCGAGGTGGGGAAGTAGCTGACCAGCTTGCCTCCAATGCCAAAGCTGGCGATCGGGATGGTGGCGCGGCGCATCGTCTGCAGCATGTCTGCGCTCGCCTCGGAGGCGGCCTGCCCGTCGCTTCCACCGCTGTGTGGACCTGGTCCAGCTTCGGGCGCGCCGGATGCGTACTGATCATGCGGATCGTACGGCGACGCAGGCATGCCGTACGTGTTGCTGTAGCCGTACTGCTGCGGCGATCCTGCGCGCTTGTTGAGTTCGAAGTAGTTGCCCTCGTCGGACGGTTGATGGAGCTGATCGGGTCGGACGAACGCTTCATCCACGCTGGACGTAAGCTCTCGTTGACCCTGCGGATGCTCGTCGGCAGCAGCACCGTATGGATCACCCGAGAAGTTGGTGTGAGAAGGCGGGCCGTACGGATCGTAGCTGGCGTGCGATGCAGCAGCGTCCTCGTGATGCTTAGCCAAGGTACCGGTGGACCCCGCTGCCGGGCTGTACGGATCGTGCACGGTGTCGTTGCCGTAGGTTGCCGACGACGCGCCAAGCCAGCTGCCCTGCTCGTCGTGAGCGGCCAGAGGCGTCTTGGCATCAGGATCCTCTTCGCCCGCCGCATCGGCCTCGTGGGCACCTGCGTACGCATCGGTAGACGGACCATACGGGTCGTCGTCTGCATACTGACTCGAGCTAGGAGCGTGGCTGCTGTAGTCTCCATATGGCTGTGCTGGCTCGTCCGAGCTAGCGTGCTGTTGCTGCGAATCAGAGGGACCGTAAGGATCGTGCGTGTGGTTCGCGGTTGCTTGCTCGGCACCTTCTTGATCCCAGTTGTTCCAGTCCGAACTTTGCTGAACGGTGTGGGACTGGCCGTATTCATGTGCGCCTTCTGGATCGTACTGGCCGTCCTCTCCGGAGCCAACCTCTGCGCCACAGCCGTAGCTGTGCGCCGGTGCTTCAGGCGTAGCTGCGTCCTCCTCGGAGAAGCCATTCGCATCCCGCGCGCCGTAACCCGCCCCATTGTGCTGATCTTGGTCCAGATTGAGACGGTCAAATGCACTGGCCGCATCGTCCACAGCGCTTTGTTCTTCATGGCCAAATGCGTCATCGACAGCGTCGCGCATCTCCGTGTGGGTCTGATCGAGGTCTCCAACAGGGCCATAGCCATGCTCGGACTCGTCCGTCACCGTCAGTGTCGGGAGCGAGTCGTCTCCGGCGTTGAAAGTAGGAGGGGTAGCGGCCGCCTGCTCGAGTGAGTCGACCCACGCAGAAGACGGCTGCTTGTACGTGTTGGGAGGTGTGTCTGTGGATCCGAGCGACGGTTGTGACTGCTTTCGAGGCGTTTCGGCGCTGATCGACAGCGTGGGCGCAGGCTCCTGTTGGCTTTCCTGTTCGAGCGAGAGGGCTTGCGTGTGGCGGCTCGGGAAGGTGGAAGATGCGGAGGAGATGCTATCGTGCTGAGCGTTGCGCGATGCGGATCGAGAGGAACCCCTGGGAGGACCTCGAGGTGGACCTTGCGGCGGGCCCTTGGGAGGTGGTGGAAGACTAGCAGCTTGGACAGTGGATGCTGGAGGAGCGGCATCGTAGCTTGTAGTGTTGCTGGCCGCGGTGGGTGCGGGGGGATCATACGGACTGGGGGCGCGTGCGATGCTCTGGTTCTGGGAGCCTGTACCTTGACCCAGAGTGGCTCCATATGCGCCTGCATCGTAGCTGGATGTTTGGGACTGCGCCGGCTCTGCGCCATAGGCAGTGTTTTGGTCTGACCACGCCTGCTGCTGCTGAGGCTGCTGAGGTGGAGCATACGGATCGTAGGCTCGAGCTTGGTGCGGCGCGTACGCATCCGAAACCGGCTGCTGCTGCTGTGCGGTACTGTCGTGCTCGGCATACTCGTTGCTGCCATACGTCGAGTAGGAAGCGGGGTCTTGGGCGTTGTAGGCAGCAGCACCATACTCATCCTGGGAACTCTGCTGCTGATAGTCTGAAGCTGCATTATACGACTGACCGGCTGACGCGGCATCATAGCCATAGCCCTGATCCTGACCGTAGTCGCCGTAGCCGTTCGAGTGCTGGGCGTTTGCTTGCTGGGCGGGATTCGCTGCATACGCGTTCGGATCGTAGCCCTGCTCGGCACCGTCAGCCGCACCGTTCGCAGATGCAGCGGGCGCGTAAGCATCAGCTGGAGCGTAGCCGGCATATTGCTGCGCGTCGTAGCTGTACTGGCCTGGGTCATGCTGCCCATTGGCTTGTGGCTGCTGCTGCTGATCGAAGCCTTGCTGCGTGTAATCATGCTGTGCGTAGCCTTGTTGATCGTAGCTCTGCGCGTCGTAGCCCTGCTGAATGTATCCTTGCTGGTCATAGCCTTGCGCGTCGTAGCCCTGCTGCTGATAGGCGTAATTCTCTTGTTGACCGTAGTCGGCCTGCTGCTGTGAATAGTCGTACGCTTGCGAATGCTGCTGATCGAAGCCGTACTCTGTTTGCTGCTGGCTGTAGTCGTAAGCTTGCTGGTGGTGTTGGTGCTGGTCGTAGTTGTCCTGATCGTAACCAACGATCTCGGACTCTGGAGCTCCGATGGGCCGACCGTAGGCATCGCATTGGATCTCGGTCGCAGGAGCAGTCGACGCATCAGCGCCATCCTGGTTGAGCCAAGACAAGGAGCCCTGGCCGCCGTCTGCAGCACCGAAAGGGTCGGCGTGCTGTGTTGCTGCGTGCTCTGCGTTGACGTGTGCAGGCGCAGATGGGGTGGTCTGCTCACCTCCCGAGGCAAGCCAGTCGTCTTGATAGCTCGAGTCGCCGAACAGAGCGCCTGGCGAAGCAGGACCCGAAGAAGGTCCGCTCGCCTTGCCGTCCGCATGGGGCACCGTCAGACCCTCTGTCGGTGGTGCAGTGGAAATCTGAGCAGTTTCTGAAGATACAGGCTCAGCACCGAAGAGAGAAGTGACGGGATCGGCAGCAGTGGCAGTAGCAGCGGAAACGCCGTTCGAGTGATTGTTGAATGTGGCTGTGTTTGCTGCACCGGACGATCCGAACAGGTTGGGCTCCTCTTCCGTTTCGGCGAGCTGTCCGAGAGACGACGAGCCGTTGGAGGCGGCGATGCTGGAAAAAGGGTCATCGTCGCCGGCAGAGCCGAACAGCGAGGCGGCGATCCCGACGCTGGGCTTGGGAGCGTGGCCCTTTTTGAAGGGAGTGGCGGCAGGAAGTTGAAGGGTGGAAGGAGCAGCAGCGGAAGCGTCCTTTTCCGCAGTCGTGTCTGGTGCTGTAACGGTGGTCGAAGCTGCTGTGGAGACGGAAGGTTCGGTCGTCGCTGCCTCGGCAGCCGAGTGAGCTGGTGGCGGGCTGCTCATGATGGGCGATGAGAGGGACTCGACACGTTAACAAGTCATGAGAAGGAGTGGATCGAGAATGTGCTTTGCGGAACGAGCAGCGATGGGTTCCGTGTGAAGTTCGAGGCGTAGCGACGACGGTGAGCAGCGCCTGTCTGTCGAAGAGTCTCTGCAAGCGCGAGCGCTGGTGATGACGGTGAAGAGCAAGAGACACAGAGAGTGTGAGAGAAGAGACCCTTGGAATCGGAGAGCAGAACTCTCGCTTTCACCGTGTCTCAGACAGAGAGACTCTCGGGCCACGTCCAAAAGAGACTCGAAATTCTGGCTGGCGTTTCTACCGTCACATTATCTCTGCGCGATTTTGCACTCACTCACTCGGCCAGCCTGACGTGGCGGCTCCGAAGGCTTTTCTCGCTTCATGACAAACGCTTTCTCGAGCTTGCTCTCAGCGCTCAGAGAAGGCTCGTCACAGCTCTCGCCTCGACCTTTGCTGCATCACATTTGCTGTGCCGTTTCATAACGCATGCTGCCTCTGCCACTCTGAGTCGCGGCCAGAGAAGCTCGAGACAGATACTGGAAGGCTGCCGCCAAAAATCACGCAGGCGAACGGGCCGTGCCTTGTTGATCCTTTCCGCTTGAACCTTACCTTTTTTCTTTTTCTTTTTTTTTTTCTTTTCTTTTCTTTTCTTTTCTTTTCTTTTCTTTTCTTTTCTTTTCTTTTCTTTTCTTTTCAAAGCATTGTTGACTGCAGCACTCTCACAGCTCAGCGCAAAAAGCGCAGCTCAGCCTCCACCTACTTGAGCTGTTCGTTGCTGCTTCCTGCTTCTTTCCTCCTCACCTCTTCATCCTTCTCGAGCATCATAGGACCGCACCTCGAAAAGATGTCCACCATCGCTTCCACATCGGCCGTGACGGTCGACGACATGGATGCAGCTGACCGAGCATATGCCATCCAAGAAAACAGGTTCAGAGCCAGAGCACGACTGCGTCTCCAGGCAAGGGCACGCCGACCTCGACCGCCCGTCAACAATCCAAACAGCGCCTCAACGTCGAATCCTCCGCAGCAAGCCGAAGCAAATGTACCCTCCATCGGACCCAATGCCAACCTGCGCACGGTGCCCGCCACGAGTCGCAATGCACAGCTCGATCCAGCACAGCTCAAAGTGGTCGGCAGCAAGGGCAACGTCGCACGCACACGCAAGGTCGACGACGGCGAGATCCCGCTCCAGCGAGACAAGTCCCTCGGCGACTATATCGAGTTCGACCTGTCCAAGCTGCACAACAGCAAGGGAGGCTTCCTGATCGACGACCAAGACCCCGCCGCCTCGCGCAAGACCGTCGAAGACCTCCGCAAGGAGAAGGAGCGCGAGAAGCAGCGCATGCGCGAGTACGCCGAGCCGGGCATCTCGCTCGACCTGCAAACGCGCCCGACGTGCGAGAGCTGCGGCAGCCCCGAGATCGTCGACCACCCGTTCAAGCGCGTGTTTGGCATCCACGTCTGCCGCAAGTGCGAGCGCGACAAGCCCGAGGTCTACTCGCTGCTCACCAAAACCGAAGTCAAGGAGGACTACCTGCTGACGGATGCCGAGCTCAAGGATGAGGAGCTGCTGCCGCATCTGCTCAAGGCCAACCCGCACAAGGCGACGTATTCCAACATGATGCTGTTCTGCCGCAAACAGGTCGAGGAGTTTGCGTTTGGTCCGGGCAAGTGGGGGTCCGAGGCCGGGCTGGATGCAGAGTTTGAGAGGAGGGAGGAGGAGAAAGCGAAAAAAAGGGGAAAGAAGTTTCAACAGGGTCTGGCGGATCTGAGGAAGCGGACGAGAGACAACGTGTGGCAGAGGCGGAAGGACGAAGAGCACGTCCACGAGTGGGAAGAGGCCGAGGAGAGGGGCAAAGCAGTTCAGAGGTGCACGCAGTGCGGATACGCCGTCGAGGTGGAAGTGTTCTGATCGTGTTTTCGATTTCTGTTTGCATCTGTGCATCCCAATCCACACCTTTGGCTGCTCCACGATCACGGGAAGATCTCGGCCATCATCAGAGCCACGGTACTCGTCCACCCGGTGAAAGGGTATCCCCTCTGACCGTGTCCGTCGGTAGGATTATACTGCTCGAACACGTAGCCAGTCCTAGCGTACTCGTTGAACGTGTTCTCCACCACATTGTCGCGGAGCTTTTGGTAGATCTCCTGCGCCTTGGCTTGGTGCGGGCCAGAGGTGGTGGCGTACTTGTTGCGGAGCGCTCGCAAGCTGAGGTAGCTCATGTGCACCCAGATGGGGCCGCGCCAGTAGTTGTCTCCCTGGCCGAACAATTCGTCCTTGGGACTGAGCGATCGGATGCCGTAGGGCGACCAGAGCTGCTCGGGATCCGACAGCAGATCCAGCACGTGTCCCAGGTTGGGCGAGTCCGGCGCCAGCAGCTCGAGCATGAAGGGGAACAGCGACACGTAGCCGGCGTGACAGACGTGGTACGACTGGTCGTGCTCGTCGACGCTCGCATCGCAGTACATCTTGTTCTCCTCGCTCCAGTGCAGATCGTCCAGGTTGGCAACAATGTCGGCATGGTGGCGTTGGTACTCTTCGACGTCGTCCTCTCTGTCGAGCACACGCGCGATCTTGGCCATGGTGTCGGCGAACAGGCCCATCCACGAGTGCAGGTCGACGTGCAGCTCGCCCGTGTGTGCAACGGGCGCACGCGGATAGTCGTCGAGTCCACTCGTCAGAATGTGTTCCTTGGTGCGACCGCGCCAGCGATACGCCTCGTGCTTCGACGTGGCCTCGCGATCCCACTCGCGGATCTCGCCGCGCTGCGTGCGGCGGAACCAGCGGTAGTGGCGACGCAGCTTGGGGTAGATCTCGCGCAGGAAGGCTTGTCCGAGCGCGGTGGACGCCAGCATCTTTTCCGAGATGGGCGCGTCGTCGAGCGCTTCAAAGTCGGCCAGCGCTTGCTGGTTGCCGAGCGAGGCGACGGTGAGACCCGTCTTTTCGATGCGCGCGACGAGACGATCGACGTAGGCGCTCACCGCCAAAATCAGCGTGGGTGGATTGCCGTACTGCGGATACTGCGTCTGGAAGCCATCGGGCACGCGAGACCTGGCCTCGTCGCCCAGGATCTGCTCTCGCGCAACCCAGCCATCTTGGTCGATGAGCCGAATCCAGCTCCTCAGGATATCCAGGCTCAGGTCGTTGTCCCAGGCGCCAATGTGAGCCAGATGGAAACCTTCATCCCAGTAGAATCCGCGTGGGAAGATGTTCCTGCACGGTGTTGCGGTGAACAGCTGTTCGGGCTCGGTGGGCTGCGGATTGGCCAGACCATGCACCTCTGGATCGTAGACACCCGAGCCGGTCTCGGAGTCGTATTCGTGCCTGAAGGAGCGGTCGACGATGGCCGAGCCGTGATAGAAGCCGATGCCGCCGGTGATGGACGAGGTGAGGTCGCGTGCAAACTCGATCTGCTGCGCCGAGTAGTTTTTGGAGCCGAGACGGAGCGCACGTTCGAACCGCTCGTCGTAAGCCTGGCGGGAAGCCTTGAGCGCCTGGGTCAATCCTGCCGACGAGAGACGTTCGCCCTTGGGAGTCGCGGCGCTGTCGTAAAAGACGTCAAAGGTAAAGTTGCCCGTGAAGGATTTCTGGACGGCAAAGATGGTCGAGTCCGGCGCGACTTGGTCGGAAAGTTGAAGGGTGAGGGCGGGGTCGGGCATGCTGTCTTTGCCAAACTTCTGTGCAGCTTCCTGCAAGCGATGCATGAGATCACCTTGGATGACATCTTTGGACTTCCAGACCGAGTCGACGGGGACGCGCCTGCCAAAGACGTGCGATTTGCCGACGGTTTGGGCGTAGTCATCGGCATTGGCGGACTGGGTGGGGTGGGTGATGAATTGATTGCCGTGGGCGTTGGCATTGCCGTGAGCAGCGTCTGGTTCTTCGATGCGGATGACAAAGTCGCCAAGGCCAGGGACTGTGCCCGAAAGACGGACGGGCTCGTCGCGTTGGATGCCTTGCCCCTGCTCGAGGTCGGTCTCGAGACCCAGCGTGCTGGCGAGGCTCTCGATGGCCGTGTACCAAAAGGTCGTGAGGGAAGCAGGCTTTGTGGGGTCCATGACGGTGCCCGAGATGCGAGCGCCCCAGCTGCCTCCGTTTTTGTTGGCAGTGTCGACCTTGAGGAAGCTGGTCTCGAGGCGGTAGTTGTTCTCGTTGTCGTTGATCTCCTGGACACCAAACTCGCGACCGTCGTGGAACTTCCAGGTGAAGCCCTCCATGCCATCTTGGTCGCTGCACTGGTGACGAATGCGCTGGAAGCCGGTGTAGTCTTGCAGGCCGAACCAGGCGAGACCGGTGAGGAGCGATTCGGGGAGACGAGGACGGAGGCCAAAGTAGATCTGCGGACGGTAGGTGCCCCACAGCAGGGACGAGTCTGCGAGTGCGCGGGCCTGTTCCACTTGCGGTGGTATCGAGAGGGGGATCTGGTCATCTGCATCGACGTCGTCGTCAAAGTCGTCATCCTCGAATGCATGAGCACGTGGTGGGGTGAGGACGAGCAGGAGCAGCAGAGAGGCTGCTACGATGAGCGTCCAGGCTCGGAGACCTGCTCTTGGCCGTGATGCGTCGACCAGCCTCATGATGACCGGTGTCACTGTTGCGTTTCGTGTGTGATGCGATGGTGGGGAGAGGGGGCCCTTGCTCCCCACAGATGGCAAAGGCCAACGTGGAGGACAAGCTGCAAATCTTCCAGCTTGGTCTGTGCAGCGCGAATTTTCAGCGTGTTAGATCAAAGATTGCCAGATGAACAAGGATGAAGCCCGATTCGACTGGCGACCACATTCTTGTCAAAAGCCGATGCGAGATCCAAGCAAATCGGATGCACTTGCCGGATGCACTTGCCCGACGAAGGCTCTTTCTCTCGAGCACTCGGACGTCGACCGAAGCTGAGAAGGAAAAATGAGAAATCAAGCCTCGGTGTTGAAAGGGGTGCAGCTACAGAACAGGTGCGTCCTCTCTTCTTTGCGCAAGGTCACTTTGCATTTCATCTGCAGCTGCTGCAGCAGAGTCGCATACAGTGTTCGAATCGGCGTCGATCCTTTGCTCTCGCAAAGCAAGCTTAACGATGCCGAAGCTTTCTGCGATTGGCTGCTTGCCTCGACCGCGCGTAGTTACTCGACTTGGCCTAACTTGGCTCAACTGCAAAACTCACGCTGCCAAGACTCTTCCTTTAGCAACGGAAGTCCGGCCGCTCCACCTCACCATTCCAAACCATCAGCAAGTCGAGCAAGTGTGCGCTTCGCATTGAAGCAAACACAAGCGAAACGGCCAAGGGGGGAAGCGCATGCTCTGTGCTGCCCCGTTCTTGCGCCTCTGCGCCCGTCAGTCCGTATTTCCTGCCATTTTTTCTCTGTCTCTCTCGCTCAAAATCGCGCCCGCATTCAGAACGCGTGCGCAGCCTGGTGCTGCTGGTGCTGCTGGTGCTGGTGCTGCTGCTGGTGCTGCTGCTGCTGCTGCTCGTAATTTCCAACTGGAGCGGAGCAGCATTGACCTCGGAAAATCGAGCAAAAGCCAGCTCAGCCAGCGTTGCAAACAAAAGAGTCGCAGCAGCGTCGCATACTGAAATTGCGTTGAATGGAGTGTGTGTTTGTGTGGGTTGTGCGGCTTTGCGCTGCGTGTGTGTCTTTGGCAGCATCGGCAGCGCGACCCTGACTTTCCTCGTCTCCTCCTCTCTTCTCCTCTTCTCTCCTCTCTCTCGCCCTCTCGCCGACTCTTCGACTTTCGATCGCTTCGAGCAGCGCCAATTTCTTGCTGCTTCTGCTCAACATCACCTTCGATCGCTTTCGTAGTCGCTGCTACTCTTCTTTCATCGCGCATACGACGGTTGATCGGCCAGCTTCATTTTGGCTTCCTCTTTTTGTTCTCGTCTGCGCTCGAGCCTCGGTCGCACTCTTCCGCGCGCTTGTCGTCATCACCCTACTCAAACATCAACGCTGCGCCACCTCGACACGCACTTCCATCATCAAGACCCACTCCATCCCGACCGAGACGCCGCTTGCACGCTTACGGGGAAACCAATCGTCCATCACGTCCACGCAAAGCTCCCATTGATCCTTCCACTTGAACGGTTCAGACGTTTCAGCACTCTTCTCGAGGCCTTGCATTGCTGCTTCTAGGCGCGCTTTTCCTCTCTGATCCGGCCACGTCCAAGCCCTGCTCTTTCTTGGCACTGCCAGCATTCACGCACCTCACCCGCTTGCCATCCCACAACTCCTCTATGATCGCCCAGGTACGTTGCGAACACATCTCAAACGCCCACATCCAGCGCTGAGCTGACTTGATTCACCCCATCTTGCTCTTCGACCAGCAACGTCCCACGCCGCCGCCGCCACCCATGTCTGCGAACTCGTTCTTCTCACAGATCTCCTCCTTCTTTGGGGGCAACAACCTCCCCGCCTCGAGATCCACGCCACCGCGCCGCACCACCGCCTTTGGCTCCGGCTTTGGCTCCTCGTCGCGCCGCGCGCCTCCTCAGGCGCTCGATGCAAACGCATGGTCGCTGCCCTACAGCACCAGCAACTCGATTCCTGCCTCTCCCGCCTATCCCAACAACGGCGTCACCTCGCCCGTCGACAACCACTATCCTCCTGCTTCCGGCATCGCTCGCGCATCATCGCCCTACGGCCACGAGCATGTCTCGGTCATCTCCACCAGCTCGGTTGCAGAGTTCAGCAACATGTATCCCACCGCCTCCACCTCGACCCTCGTTCCCGGCACCGCCGCCCGCTCGGTCAGCGTCTCTGCTGGCGGATCCGTGCCCACAAGCGCATATCCGCCGCTGCGTCATACCTGGAACCGCGTGCGCAAATGGTCCCGCAAGAACTACCCCGAGATCGCCGACACGCTCAACTGGCCCTGCACCGAAGACGCTCTCGACGAGCTCGAAATGACCATCGGCTATGCGCTGCCTACCTGCGTGCGCGAGTCGTACCTCACCTACGATGGCCAGGAGCTCGAATCCAACCAGTCTTGCCAGGACGGTCTCTTCTTCGGCGCAGCGCTCCTCAGCCTCGAACAGATCGCCCAAGAGTGGAAGTTCTGGCGCGCTGTCGACGAGGATCCCGAGACCGCCGCCAACCCTCACGTCCGCAACCTCATGGCCAGCTGCCCGCACAAGTGGATCCGCGCAGAGTACTCGTGCCGAGGCTGGATCCCGCTCATCACCGACCATGCTGGAAACTACATTGGCGTCGACCTCAGCCCGCACCCGGCCGGAGGAGGAGCGCCTGGCCAGGTCATCATCTTTGGCAGGGACTTTGACACCAAGGTCGTCTGCTGGAAGGGCGAAGGCGCCGGTGGTTGGGGTCGCTTCCTCCAGACGTTTGCGGATGAGCTCGAAGCCGGCGAGTTCTGGACGCTCGAGGAGCCTAGCGTAGGCAGCGACGACGAAGAGGATGCGATTGGCTACGAAAGCTACTTCAGCGGCGGTGGAGCCGGCGCCGGTCAAGGAGGTGGCGACCGCGGCGGCGAAGGCGCGGCCGGCTTCCGTCTGGCTGGCGAATACAAGGGCTGGCCTGTGCTCGAAGCGTGGGCGGATCGATCGGTGCGCCTGTGGGAGTCGGTGGGTTTGGCGCCTGGCAAGCCGCTGGGCAACCCGCATCTGCAACAGCAGCCGCAGCCGCAATCGGTGGTCGACCGACAGTCGCAACGCCTCTCGATGCTCGGAGGCGAGACGGGCATGCCGCCCACGCTGCAGGCCGTCGACGAGAATGGCGAGGCGATCGACGCAGAGGCCAGCGGATCGTCCAATCGCGCCCCGCTCGTGGTGGGTAGAGAGGTCGAGGGCGAAGTCTCGGTCGACGGGCCAGCACACCCTCTGTCCGACTCTTCCATCGCTGCCGACACGAGCGTCGAGGTGCTCATCGCCGCCGCTGATGGCAACACGCCAGCTCAAGGCACGAATGGTGCTGCCTCCTCCGAGACGCAAGCTGGCGGTGCCGACGGAAACGACAGCGTCGATACCAACTTGACGCCCACCAACAGCACACGTCGCGTATCGGGAATGCTCTCGCCGCCGCTTGCGGAAACCAAAGCGTCGTTGCGCAAGCAAAAGCAGCGCGAAGAAGGGTGGGGATCGCCCATGCTCGGATCGTCATCGCCTGTGGTTGGTCAGCAACCGGTACGTCGACCCGTGCGTCCCGCTCCTGCTCCGGCGCCCATGCTGGATCTGCCGACGATCGAAGACGTCAAGGCGATCCAAGCTGCGGTGCTTGCCGACGATGGCAAGTCGCACAGCGTGCAGTTTGAGCAGGGCGGTCGCAGCTCATTCGGCAACCTGGGCTTCCGCGATTTGGCGGGCAAGATCGGCGCCTCGGGCATGGTCAACGGCAACGGACTCGCGAGTCCCAACGGCGGCGCGCATCGGTCCGAGTCGGTGGAACTGGAAACGAGGAGCAGCGTAGAACAGCGCAACGCCAACAAGAGCTACATTGTAGGACAGAGGGGCCGAGCGCGTGGATTGGGCCTCGAGAATGGAGACGTCGACGCAACGGCCCAGGCGTTAGGCGGCATGTCGGTCGGCGCATCGCCGCGAACAGGCGGCGCTGAGCTGCCGAGCTTGATCGATGCCAACTCGACGCCTGGCTCGCCTCTTGTGCGAGGCAATGCCAAGCTCGGGGACGCTGAAGTGCCCGTTGCGATTGCGTGAGCTCGCGATGTAGTGTGAGGTTTAAGCAATCTGATGGACCTTTATCCTTTTTTCTCACTTGGTGTGTTGTGTGTGTGTGCGAGGGTCGGCAGTGTGAAGGCAAGCTGGGCGAGAGTGCGATTTGGGCAAGGTGGTATTGGATAGTGTGTGCGGGTGAGAGTAGAGTACAGCAGTGACCGGTCGG
This sequence comes from Sporisorium reilianum f. sp. reilianum, assembly GCA_900162835.1. Lineage (NCBI taxonomy): Eukaryota > Fungi > Basidiomycota > Ustilaginomycetes > Ustilaginales > Ustilaginaceae > Sporisorium > Sporisorium reilianum. The sequence goes on along the minus strand of LT795059.1, from coordinate 771,988 downwards.
TTGGCGAGTGGCTGGTCGGACGGCGGCGGTTACTTGCCGTAGTTGGGGAAGCATTCGGCGAGGGTCTGTGCATCAATACGAGTAAGTAAGACAGACATGATGTCAGCGATCTTTCGACAAACTTGTCTCCCCTGTCGATGTGGTTTCAAGGCCGCAACTCACCTTGTTGTGACGGTCGCTAGCGTGCTGTTGAAGCGCCGGTTCGCGCACGGTGAGCAGGAACGTCTGTCGGCACGTCATGCACATGACGTTCTTGGCGGCTTCGTTGACCTTTTTCTGCGACTTGGCCTCGCCGCCGGCTGCCTTTGCGTTGCGCTCGCGCTTCTGTTGTGCCCTGTGATGTAGAGGGAGTACAAAGACGGAGAGGTGTTAGTGGACGAGCTCCTGATGCTTTTGTTCCGAAGAGTGGGTGAGGGTGACTTACTTTGCTCCGTTACCCATTGCGATGATGTTTCCTTTTCGGTCGGTGGAATGGAAAGATGGAGGATGGTGGACAGGAGGATAGGAGGAGATGCGAAGGTTGCGGTTCGTGTGTCGTGTGTTCGTCGTTTCAGCAGAAGAACACGTTTTTGGAATTTTTAGACCCTGAACCGCTTCTGAACTTTCGGAATATGAAGTCTAACAATCGAAAACTCGCGAAAATCAGCAAAGGTGTTGGTGTTGATCTTGGCGCACAATCCACCTTTCCTCCTCATCCCTTCATTGATCGCATTGATCACTGCGGCAGCGATGGGCCAGCCCACTGCGTCCAGCTCGACCGCCATGACATCGCAACCAATACCACCGCTGCGCTGGACCAAGAGGCAGCAGCACAAACGACGATGGCTGCCCACCGTCCTCCTCGCATCGCTCCTCGTTGCTTCCACACCCGCTCTTGCCAGTGACTCTGCAGCAGCAAACGAGTTCTTCCCCTCCGAGTCACTCCACGAAACACTCCTCCTCAAACCTCTTCCCGACGGCCGGGTGCTCTCCTCATTCGAATTCACCCTCGCCTCCACCTCGGCGTCCACGTCCAACTTCCGCCTGCTTCCGCGAACGCTCCTCCAGCCCATCCAGCATTTCGGCGTGTCGGAAGTACATCTCAGCCTCAACTCGGGCCGCTGGAGATACGATAGCTGGGGGTCACCCGTCACTACGCTCAAGCGCAGGTCGAGCTACGCGGAGGACGAGCAGCGCGCGTTGGCCACATACGGTGCGAATGTTGATGTCGCTGGAAGGGTCAAGGTGGGAGAAGAGAGTGTCGGATCGGGGGCGGAACTGTGGGCGCGATTCGACCAGCCGCAAGATGCGACGAGCGAGAGCTGGAAAGGTCTCACCAGTGCGTTAGCCGGTCTGTTCTGCACCAGTCTGGACGCGCTGGATGAACGGCACACTGTGCAGCCACAGCACGCCTACTCCTTCCCGCAAGGCGGCAAAGCGTCCTCGTCGCACACGCTGCACGCTTTGCTGCCCACCGAAGGCGTGTGCACCGAAAACCTGACGCCCTTCCTCAAGCTGCTGCCGTGCAAGAACTCGGCGGGTCTCGCAACGCTGCTCAACCCGCTCTCGCTGTTCCGGTCCAACTTCCACGGTCTGGCGGTCCACGTCACGCGGCTGCAACCAGCTACAATCCACGGCGAGGGGGGCTGGCAAGTCAAGCTCACCTTTACGTCTGTCTTCGCACCTGCTGTCACGAGAGACGTCAGCATCCGCGACTGGTCCATCAGCTCGCTGTTTGAGCGCACGCTCGAGACTACCTGCCCACTCGCCGACTCGTCCCTCGTACGCATCCTCAAACCGAACGACCCTGACGGAAGCGCAAAGTACCAAGTGGATCCTCTGCCGCCTTTCCCCGCGTGCTCACAGCCAGGCGACGAACGCTCGTGCCGCACCAGCGCCTCGTCGAAAGGCGGATACGCGCACTTCCCCGCGCTCGAAGAAGTCGACGAGGTGACAGACGAGCTCGCCGCGTCCGGCCTGCTCGCATTCGAGACCGACCACGAAGCCGCCGAGTACCAGCAGCGGCTGTCGAAGCGGTGGGCGCACTACCTCGACTCTGCAGACGGCGAGTATCTGTACGATCTACCTTCTATGCTGGCTAGCGCGGGCAGCGGGCGGTTGGACGTCAGGATGAGCTGGCCGCACGAGACACGCTTCGCGTATCCTGCGGCGGGCAACGCCACCGCGGCGACGAAAGGGCAGGTGCGTGTCGAGCGCACGCTCATCGGCTCCGGACAGGAGCGCACGCTGCTCCAAGTGGTCTTTACGAATGACGACGCGCGCGTGCCGCAGCGCGTGCTGTGGTACGAGACGCTCGGCTACTTTGTGCAGCCGTACCTGCACACGCTGCAGCAATCGGTCGACTTTGTCCCTTCTACGTCAGAAGACGAGCTGCTCCGAAGCGTAAGCGACTACGAAAATCCCGTGGAGGATGTGAGCTACCAGCCGACGGTCGGACAGCGTGGGGGGAGGAAGCCGTTTGTGCTCGAAAGCGTGGTGCGCATCCCGGCCGCGAGCCGCGTGACGCTGACGATGGAGCTGAAGAAGGTGTTTGTCGCCTACAGTCGACACCCGCCGGACGCGCATCGCGGGTTCGACCTGAATCCTGCGCTCGTCTTCCCGCTCGCGCCCATCGACCCGCGCGCGCAGCTCAAGCACGCCCGCTCGCACCCGCACCCGCACCCCGCCGCCGCCCTCGTCGGGTCTCCGTCGACGACAACCGTGTGGAACAGGCTGCTGCGCCACATCTCGCCTTCACCCTTACAGCCTTCGCCGCGCGAGAGAGACGTAACGATCAGCACGCACCACACGCGCATCTACACGCTCCCGCGCCTCGTCGAGCTCGCCACGCCCGACTTTTCGTTTGTCTACACCAACATCATCTTTACCAGCACCGTCATCGCGCTCTTCTTTGGCAGTGCGCTCAACACGCTCCTGCGCACGTTTACGGATTTTGTACTCTAGTGTTGGCGGGGATGCGCGGGGATGCAATGGTGATCGGCGTCATGGATGCGGAGATGTGTGTTGATCAATGTGTGCCTGCAGCAGAGGTCGATCGGTTGCGAACGCAGTTCAAGAACAGCGATCCCTCAAAGCACTGAGAAGCGCATTCATCGCTCGCCCAGCACCGATGCAGAGACAGCACATTGCGTCGCGCATCACCTGTGTCTCTGAAAAATCGTCCAATGTCGATCCAAACGAATGCAATACAACCGCGCTCCCGCACCTCGTCAATCGCCCCACTCAAAGCCCTCGCTAACCACATTCACCACCCCCCGCGTATCGCCGTGGCGCACCTTGCGCGGGTCGATCTGCTTGCTGACGATGCTCCTCAGCACGATATCCAGCGACCTGGGTCCGCATCCCGCGACCAGCGTGCGGCCTTGGCTCGCCTCGACCTCCTGTCGGATGATGCGGTCCAGCTTGGGGTGGCCTGGCTGGGCGAGCTCGGCGACGACGCGCAGGTCGAGGTCTTCCTCGGCGTCCAGGTCGATCGGGGCGTCGTCGAGCGGTGACTTGGGCGAAGTAGCCGCAGGAACGACTGTGTTGAGAAGGTTGAGCGTCGAGCCGCCGCCGAGACCTGCATCGGAGCGCAGCGGGTACTCGCTGCCGTACAGCGTCGCCAGCGGCGACGGCGACAGACGGGGAGTGCTAGCGCCGGATGCGGCTCCGAACGGCGGAGGTGGCAGCAGCTCGTGGTGCGCCGATCCTGGTCGAGATGGACTCGGCGAGACGTACGCAGCTAACGGCCCGAGGTTCGCATCCATCGCCGAGGCGCTGTGCGGCAACAACAAACCGGCCGAGTTGGGCGGCGAGAATTGCCGGCTGCTCTCTGCGTCGCTAAGCAGACGCGGCCTGCTCCTGTCCCTTGCTTGAGGCGACCATGCCGCCTCTTCCAACCCATTGTTGCTGAACGTCCTGCCCCTCGAATCACCAAGATCCTGCTCAGGCGGCGGCGCATAGTGCGGCCTCGAGTAGTTGGCTGCTCCGCCCGGCCCGCCTCGTCCCTGCTCCGACGCCCAAGGTCCATCCGACGGTCGACGCTCAGGCTCATACGGCTGCTGAGGCCTGCGGATGCCATGACGCTCCTCGTACATGGCCCGCTGCGACTCAAGCACCTGCTCGTCGCGGTTCATCTCGGCATTGGCCGCTTTGGCGCCTCGTCCACCTTTACGCTTGACCGTGTTGCGTCGCGTCTTTGCACGCCGCAACTTGCCCTCGGACCGGATGCGCTTGTTCATCTCCTCCTCCATGGCGGTGGGCGCACTCTGATCTTCGCCGTCAAAGTGGGTCAGATCGTACGCCGTAATGTCGTACTCGTCCTGCTCCGGCCCTTCAGTGAAGCGGGCCGCCCTCGAGTAGATGGCGTCTCCGCTCGACAGCGTGTGCGCATGGCGGCTGTCGTAGCTCGATCCGCCGCCGAATTCGGACTTGTACGAGCCAAAGTCCTGGCTTCGTCCTCCTGCACCGGGCAACGCGGAATGGTGGTTGAAGTGCGTCACAAACAGGTCGACTTGCAGAAGCTCGGGAGGCACCATCTCGATGCACCTCCGGAGCGCAGCTGCGATCCACTGCAGATGCGAAAACTCGCGCATGATCCACACGAAGCGCACCCTCTGCGTCAAGAACTTCTTGCCACCCTTGCCGCCCTTGCCAAACTTCATGGCGCCCACCATGCATGCGCACAGATGCTCGAGGACAGACATGCCGAAGCTGACACCGGACCCTCCACAGACGATGACGACGGTGGAGTGGATGCCCCAGTGTGTGCGATCCGCCGAGCCGTACGGACCATCGACGATGGCACGGATGTGCACGCCCGTGGTGTTCTTGCCGAGCGCGGGCACCATTGCTGTGCCGGGCATGCCATAGACACCTGCACCGTGCTGGGCGTCGGCAGCGGCCTGGATCTGCATCTGTCGCTTCTTGGCGACAAAGTTCCAGAGGTGACGTGTGAAGCCACGTCGACATCGCACGAGCAAGACCATGGTGCGCTCCTCGCCCTTGACCTTTTGTGCATGTGCCAACCCCTTTTCGGCGTCGGCATCGACAAACTCGGTGGCGACGGGGAAATCGGCATCGTGCGCAGACGCAATGGTGAAGGGATGCGACTCCCAGAAGCGGACGCTGGGGACGTTGAGGTAGACCCACTGCCCTGGCTTCCACGACATCTTGTTGGGTGTTCGCAGCGTCAGTCTCAGCGTCTTTCCAGGCAGCAGCTGGACAAAGGCAAAACCTGGTCGGATGACGGCAGCTACGTCGGCCGACATGGCAGGACGCGGTTTGAGCTGGTGCGGCACGGAGCTGGAGGTGACGCTAAACATGGTGGACGGCCTGCCCGATAGCGCTGCTGAGGATTCGCTGCGCCATCGTCCTTCGCGCGGTGGCGAAAAGGCCGATGCTGGCGTTGGAGGCGGCGGTCGGAATTCGGCAGGATCCTGAAGCGAATATCTTGTGTCGACACTCGGCTGCTTTGCGTACTGCTGTGGAAGCGGCGGCAATGCTTCTGTGGGTGGCGGAGGGTAGACGTCGTAGTTGGACAGCCGAGACGGAATGTAGTCCTGGATAAGGTCGTTGACTGGATCGTATCGAGCACTGTGGCGTGTCGCTCTCCTTTCCAGGCCGTTGCCCTTGCGTTCGGGGCTGGATTCACCGCGTCCATCGAGAGGATGGGCGGTCAAGGGCTCGCCCGGATAGTCGCCGACAGGAGGGCCGGACAGTTTGCGAGCTTCGTTGTCTGGGATGGAATCGATGAGCGTGTGCTCGTATTCGGAGCTGAGGCGCGACTGAGGCGCCTGCTTATGAGAGGAAGAGGAGCTCGCGATGGTATCGTGGCCTCGCGTCGACCCGTCAAAGGCGGTAGTCGGTCTGCTTGCCGGGCCGTACGAGTTGAAGCCTCGGTCTTGGCCCGTGGGTGGAGGGTGATGGGGACCAAAGGATTGACTGTGGTAGTTGGAGATTCGCTGCTGGTGCTGGGGAGATGCTGATGGCCGCGACGTGGCCCAGGTGGCAGAGTGGGAAGGGGGCATCGGGGGCTTGAGCGCCAGGGCGAATTGAGGCTTGCGCCCAGCAAAACCAAGGCCGTTGATCCAAGCGACCTTGAGCGCCCTGGTGAGACGCTCTGCGATCCACCAGGCGAGCGGAATGTACATCCACTGTGCGAGCGGAGGGTGGTGGAGCATGGCAGTGATGATGAAGCCGGCGACCGTGACGACGTGGGCAAGGTAGAACCATTCGTAGAAGCGGTTGCGGATGGGACCGATGGAGAGCACGGTCATGGCGGTGAGGAAGCCGTACGAGACCCAGCCCCAGCGGAACTTGGTCCACATGAAGACAAAGGACCAGACGGGCTGGCCGATGCGTGTGTCCTTGTTGAGCTGGATGCACCACGTGACGAGGTGGGCGGTGCCAAAGAGCCAGATGATCCTGCCTCCCCACTTGTGGAGGAAGGAGAGCCGATCGAAAGAGTAGCCGCCAAAGAAGCGGGTGGAGAGCAGAGCAAAGGGCACTTGCTTGAGCGCCATGATGAGGACGATGGGAACCAAGCCCATGGTGATGTCGCCGGTGCGGTCGCCCGAGGTCCACCAGGTGCGATAGGGCAGCGTGTTGTAAGGCGGATAGGTGGTGACGTGAGGATAGGTGCCCTGGCCCCACTGGACGCGCTTGTGCAGCGTGTGCGCTGATCGACGAGAGAGGCCGGCCATGTTGGTGGTCTGGGATGGCCAGCTCTGCGAAAAGTCGAATACGCTGACGTTGGGCCCGATAAAGTCGGCGCCGACGAGGGTCAGGACGATGGGGACGGCGAGCATGAAAAAGAGGAGGACGATGCGACCAAAGCTGGGGAAGGTGAAGATGCGGCGCTGTGCGAGCGGAGCATAGGCACGTGCAAAGCCTCTGCTGTCCTTTTGGATGAGGTTGCCGTGGATGTCGACGCGCTTGCCGAGCTTGTAGACGCGGTTCTTGGTGGCCCAGCGCTTCCACTTTGCGCCGATGCAGGAACTGTCGCCGACGCCGAGCATGTGGAAGGTGCCGAGGACGAGGCATACGAGGATGGTGACGAACCACAAGAGGTAGACGTAGCGATAGGATGCAGGCGGAAGCATGTGTGCAGTAAAGTAGCCCTGGAGGTATTGATACTTGAGTTGGTCGGGGTCAAAGCAGGAACCTGAGCAGCTCCCGCTCGAGCCAGAGCCAGAGGTGACGCCGGGCGAGTAGGCTCCGCCCGACGAGCTGACCCCTGGGGAGTAGGCCGACATGGTGAGGCGGGTGTCGCGCGGGGCGGAGAGGATACGGTAGAGGCGACGTTATAGCGAGACTGCAGCGTAGGAATAGATCAAAGCATGACCGTGCTTGCTGAGCCCAGCTTGGCGACGTGCTTTGCGGTGCTGTGGAGGGACAGCTAGGATGCAGCTCGCCAGCTGTGCGGACGTGTGAGGGTGAAGGCGGGCCTGTGTGCAAGGGCCTGGCGGATCAGGCACGGAGCGGATCGTGAGAATGGTGGTGATGGTGGTGATGAGGAAGAGACAAGAGTCGGAGGCGGTGTGGAAAGGTGTGCGTGTCTAAGGAGGCAACTACGACGGAAGATCGGGATGGGCACAACCGCGTGGTTCACTGCAGACCGAGCACGAACAGTGACAGCGAACCGTTGACACGCCTTGCTTTGTGCTGCGACGCTGCTGCTGCTGCTGCTGCTCAGGATCCGGCCGTACACCATCCGGAAGCCGTCCGATTGATGAGCAAGCCAAGAAGTACAAAGAAGCAGGCACGGCCAAGCCTCTACGGAAGTCGCGCAAAAGGGACATGAACGCTCTCGCCGAGCTTACCAGCAAGAGAAGAGGGG
>LT795059.1:746344-763832 GCA_900162835.1 Sporisorium reilianum f. sp. reilianum | reverse complement strand
AAAAAAAAAACCAAATCTAAGCGATCCTACGCCGAGCTTGGCAACAGCGCGCCCCGACCGTCTTACACAGAGCTTCAAGGGTTTGGTTTTTTGACCTGCAGGTCGCGATGCAACAGCAGAAACGCCAAGCTTCAGTGCGGTCATCTAAAAAACAAGACGCGCTTCTGCAGCTCTGTGTGCGTGGTGGGTTTTGCACGCGGTTTGTCACTGTGCCGAACATGCGTGCGCTGCATGCTGTCCATCCCACTCGGCGAATTCATGTGGTGCTTGCTGTGACTTGGAATCAGTTCTGGACGCGCAGTGGCACACTACGTCCGCCATTCACAGCCGCTTTATTGACCGACTGACGATTCAACAAGGCGCTCCTCATCACCCTTGGGGCGTTGCTTTCTTTCGACTCGAACATCGATCGCACGGTAACGATGCAACTACACCGAGGGTGAGAAAGCGCGGGGAACAGCACAACCGCTGTGCAAGATTTCGAGAGCCAAGTGAGCGAGACACGCCTGCAAAGCGGCTAGGTCCTCGATCTGGAATGGAGACGGACACACCGCTTGCTCGGATTGCTTCCGGCGGGATGGCTGTCCTCGCCTTCGGATCCTTTGCGACCTTGGGATCGCGACATAGGCGACGTCGGCGAATCGTTTTTCAGGATCCAAGTTTGAGGGTTGACCTACCAGTCACCCGGCGCCTTGCAGCTGCTTCGGCTCGGGCGTCAACCGGATCAAGTGCTTTGCCGTCCAGTGGGTGCCGCAATCAAGTGATCGTGCAGTGCACTGCGGCTCTTCCGCTCAATGACATCAAAGCGAAGCGTTTGACCCGCACTCGACCACCGCGGCTCTCCCGAAAGCACTTTGAATCGAGGATCGAATGACAACACCGATCACGCGAGAGCTGGAAAGCTGGACAGACCGAAAGTTCCACGCCTCTTCGTCTCGCCGTGTGTCTCGGCGTCTCTCCTCTTCTCCACGCTCAGCACTGATAATCGACTGAGACGACACTCTTCGCATTGATGCTAGTTTGACGCTTCGCCTCACTCCTTCTTCGCCGTGGATCGACGACTGGACCGTCTCGGAGCCGGCTTGGAAGCCTTGCCGTCCTTGCTGTCCTTTTCCTTGTCCTCCTCCTCCTCGCCATCGGTCCAGTTCCACACCGCCTTGAACTCTCCACGGAGCGCAGCAGTCAAAAACACAGCGCCGGTGCACGCAGGGCTGAGGTAGAGCAACGCGGGTTGAGCAGCCTTGAACAAGTGCATCACGCCCATCGTCGTCGCAAGTCCCGCCACGTACGCGGCAAGTGTAGCTTTGAAATACGGCTTGTCGAAGCGCGTGTACTTCTTGGTGAAGCTCACCGAGGGCTTGGCCTCGCTGGCCACGAGCTGGTCGTATCGCAGTGCCAGCGCGACAAAGATGCCCGGGATCACAATGTCGCCCAACCCAAGCATGGTGAACTGCAGCTTGGGCAGCGCCTCTCGAGCTTGCAGCGCCACCAGTGCCTCGATGATGTTCTTGGGCCACACGATCTTGATGGGCGCGTCAAAGTTGCGCGCGACCGACACCATGACGGGCGTCGCAAACACCCAAAAGATGTCGTACACGAACAGTCCGCCGAGCATGATGGCACCCGTGCGGAACGAGTCGAGCGACATGAGCGCGATGGCGTTGAGCGACAAGGAAAGAGCGAGCAGGTTGCTAATGATCCAGTTCTTGGTGACCAGATACACTCCGACCAGCAGAGCGGAAACCGCCACCAGCGCCACGTCGACCGTAGTAAAAGAAAGCTTGAAGATGCGACCCTGTCCACGCTGGTCCAGATGCAGTCGGAAGTTGGGCAGCTTCCTCCACAGCGCGCGACCCACGACGGCGCGCGTGGTCGAGACGAGGGCCTGGCTGAGAGCGAGGCAGCCGACGAATCCAAAGTAGAAGCTGAGCAGCAGGTTGACGTAATTTTTGTTGAGGTACTTGAAGACGAGGAACAGACCGAACAGAACCGCCGAGCCCATGATGGGGAACCACATGGCATCCGACGAGGTCACCTTGTCCAGGGCGTCGTCGTCATCGTCTTCGGAATCCGAGTCCGTGTCCGAGTCGGACTCGTCCGAGTCTTTTGCAGACTTGCGCTTCTTCTTGGCTGCCTTGAGCAGATCTCGAGTGGTCTTGGGCGTCTTGAGCGACGAGAACGAGCCAAAGTAGATGGGAGCAACCGCGCCCGCCATGAGCACGCCATAGGCGATGAAGAGGTCTCTGTCGTTGGACATGGTTGTGATGTGAAGCTATGGTGGTCTTAGAAGAAGAGACGTGGGTCTTTATGAGTCCTCTGATCTTGCGAGAGCGTTCACACGAGATGCGCTGCAGAAGCCTCGAGTGGCTACGTGTCGAAATGAAGCCAAAGTGTGGGGGTGAGCTTTGCACACAAATCAAGCCAGCTCGTTCCGCTGATGAAAGGCTGGCGGACGGAGAGACGACTGTTCGGGTTGAGACGTTGCGGATCGAACCGAAGCGAGTCCGAGAAGGAGGTCCGGGCGGGAGGCGATGGTGATTGTGCGGAAGACAGCGGTTTGGAAGGGTGCGAGCGAATGACACGGCAGCGCTGCGACACTCCAAGAAGGAAGTGCCGCTTCCAGAGACCAACATCACCGAAGCTGCAGCGGAACGCGAAATTTGAGCTCAAAGACGTGGAAGCGGAATATTGCATCTTGTTAGATTTGAAAAAAGATATCGGGATCGGGTGGTGAATCTACATGTGGCTCCGATGCTGATAAATTCGCTTCTGACGAAGAAAGCGCTGGAAAGCGCCGGTTTGACGCGATGGAAGCCTTTGGAAGGTCGTGTGCCGCTCTTTGCCTTGACAGCTGCAGTGCATGTAGAGCTTCATCACGCCCCTTTCAGCTCGAGATGAAACTAGAAGCGCAGCTCGAAGCTCGAATCTTGACAATGGTTCGACTGAGCACGACGCACAGTGTTGACCAGCCTCGTCAGCAGCCTACCAAAGCTTTGAAGGATCACACTTGGATGGATGGCTGGTTGACTGCGCTGCTGGTCGTTGGCTCTCAGCATCTCGGGCTTTAGATTAATTTTTATCTTTGCATTTTGAGAATTTCGTCGTGAATTTTGAGGCGGCTGCTGCGCTTCTTGTCTAGGCAGCGTTGAAAGTGTCGCTCGACTCTGCTTTACCGCGCTCTCCAACACCTCTTTTTTTTTTTGCGAAGCAGCTCAACGAGTCTCTCGCGATTATCAACTCGATTTCGCTTCCGCTTCTCACCATCACCCTCAAAACGAACGAGCGCATCTCTTCCGTTCTCGTCGCATACCTCTCCATCGACCTCTTCAAAGGCGCTGTCATCGAGTCAGTCGCATTCGCCTCTCTTCCCATTTACGACTCTCTCATCGGCTCTCGAGAGCTCCCGGTCGTCCATCTTTTCCGCAAAGCGATCATCTCCACTCGCTTTCGATCTCGACTCCATCTCGTCCTGATTCTAGCAACTTAGCAGACAGCACATCTTCTCTGCTCTCTTTCCGCATACCCGATCGCCACCATGGTCAAGGAGACAAAGTTCTACGACCTCCTCGAGGTCTCGCCCACCGCTTCCGAGGCGGAGCTCAAAAAGTGAGTATTCCCTACGCCTCCCTTTGATCAGCTTCGTGACGAACAACCGAGTGCTGACGATCTATCCCCCCTTGCCCTCACTTTGCTTTCACTTCCTGTCCAACCTCGCAGGGCCTACCGCAAGAAGGCGTTGAAGGAGCACCCAGACAAGGGCGGTGACCCCGAAAAGTTCAAGTCCATCACTGCAGCATACGAAGTTCTCTCCGACCCCGAGAAGCGCGACATGTACGACCGTTTCGGCGAGCAGGGTCTCGAGGGCGGAGGAATGGGTGGTGGCATGGACCCCCAGGACCTCTTCTCCCAGCTCTTTGGTGGCGGTGGCGGCGGCTTCTTCGGCGGCGGAGGCGGACGTCCCCGTGGCCCGCGCAAGGGCAAGGACCTCGTCCACCGCGTCAAGGTCTCGCTCGAGGAGCTCTACGTCGGCAAGGTCACCAAGCTTGCCCTCCAGAAGCACGTTCTCTGCAAAAAGTGCGACGGTCGCGGTGGCAAGGAAGGCGCCGTCAAGACGTGCCACGGATGCAACGGTCAGGGTATCAAGGTCGTCCTCCGCCAGCTCGGTCCCATGGTGCAGCAGATGCAGCAGACCTGTCCCGAGTGCCAGGGTCTCGGCGAGATCATCAACCCCAAGGACCGCTGCAAGGAGTGCAACGGCAAGAAGATCAACCAGGAGCGCAAGGTGCTCGAGGTGCGCATCGACAAGGGCATGGAGGACGGCCAGCAGATCACCTTCAAGGAGGAGGCCGACCAGGCTCCCAACACCATCCCAGGCGACGTGGTCATCGTCATTGACGAGAAGGAACACCCGCGCTTCAAGCGCAGGAAGAACGACCTCTTCATCAACGTCGAGGTCGACCTGCTCACAGCGCTCGCTGGTGGCAAGATCCTCATCGAGCACCTCGACGACCACGCCCTCTCGGTCGAGATCCCCGCCGGCGAGGTCATCAAGCCCGGCGACGTCAAGGTCCTCCGCGGTCAGGGCATGCCCAGCTACCGACACCACGAGCTCGGCGACCTCTACGTCAACCTCTCCGTCGCCTTCCCCGAAACCATCGACATCGACAACATCCCCCTGCTCGAAAAGGCGCTCCCACCACGCAACGCTTTGCCCAAGACCAAGAAGGAAGTCGACGTCGAAGACGTCCAGATGGACGACCTCGACGAGCGCGAGGCTCGCCAGGCCCGGCCCAACGGCGCCGGTGCCCACCCTGGCATGGACGACGACGACGAGGACGGTCAGGGCGCAAGCAATATCCAGTGCGCTCAGAGTTAAAAAAGCGGCTGCTTCACTTGTATCATTCGTGTCGTCTCCTCCAGTTTGTCCCTTTGTCCTTGCAACGTAGAATCCGTCTTCAGCATCCGCCGTGTCGTTCGGCGTCTCGATGAGATTTTTTGGGACGACGCGCTGTGATTCGAATGCGCTTGTGGGAGGTGTTTGGTCCGCAAGACGGTTGAGCTGTGCGGGAAAGTGAGCCGAGTGAGAGTCGTGTTTCAGAGTAAGAAAGCGGGGGTGTGGCGAGCATGTGATCTTGTCGCATCTGTCACGTCGCAATGCTTGGCGACGGCCTCGATCCTTGGTTGCGTGAGTGCTCTCGGGTCAAGACGAGCGTCAGGATCGTAGACTCGGTCTGTGTCGTTGCTTGTCCCGGGACGCGCAGTCGACTTTTGACTCCCGCACGACTGCGGGACGTAGCAAGGCTGTGCATGCGGAAGCTCTGCGAGCTTGTTCTTCGACAGCGTTCAACAACTCCGCAATGTCAAAGGAAGTGTAACGCTTCTGAACACTGCACCCCGTGTGAACTCGTGCAAAGGTGAACGTGATCAACGCGACACACGCAGGCCCGGTTCAGAACGGCGAATATCAATTCGCGTCGAAGATACAGAGTTGCCATCGATAGAGAAGCCAAGAGGCTGTATGTCGGACGGGTTGTAAGGCTGACCCTGCATGATGGGGGCCTCGATATCAACAGCGGTACCGCCATTCATGAATTTGTCAACACAGTCGAGAGTCCAAGCCAGGTCATCGCTACCCAAGCGCTGAATGCTGTGCCTGTAACGAATGAATGTTGTTTTTATGCGGGCTGTCTGTAACCAGGAGGGTGGTCTCTGTACAGAAGATGCTGGCACGGCCCGCATTCTGGCCAGACAGAAGCCTTCGACGGATGTGGAACGGCTGGCGGAGACTTGTGTCACCCGTCCGAGCTTGCAATGAGTAGTCCCGCACTTCAACAAGTTCAAGGAGTTGAGCAGACATCGTTGTGTGAGCATGAAGGAGTGGAAGCAGACAGTTCGCATGTTTGATGAGCGCAAAACTCACTCGCGTGATGAGAAGCCATGCGGTCGTCCCTACGAATTACCTTGCCGTTCGGCCTATCACATCCAGCTCGACAAGATGCCACTCCTTTTGAACAACCTCCCTCATGAGGATGAACCAATTGGCTCAGCGTGTGTCATGTCGACATTGTGCATGAAGGTGAGTGGCATGATTTCGGTGAGACATGCCCTGTGTCTTTGGTCAACCTTCGCCTTCCCCCCTCTCTGCGGAACCTAGCAACCTTGTACAGTAAATTACATGCGGAAGCTTTTCGAGGCATGTCGAAGCAAGCTGTGGAAGCAGCGTAGCCTCACGTCGTTCCCGCCGCTACTCAACTAAGGCTTGGCTGAGCTGTTCGACACGATACACGCCGCCCCAATCCGGAACGGGGAACCTCAAATCGCGTTCAAGATGCGGACATGTCAAAAGCTAAATTTCGACGAAGGCATGAGTCTGTATGTCGGACGGTTGGTAGAGCTTGCCCTGCATGAAGAGTGCTTCATTGTGATTCTCACAGCTCTGTCGCAAGGAACGGGTGTTCTGATACAAGCTCTCTTCCTCGAGAATTCGAGATACTCTTTTTTGGCTGTTTCAGGACAAACGAGGAGTGCAGCTGGCCCATGTTGGTACAGCGATGAGAGGTTCCACAACTCAATCACTGCGTCAAGCTCGTCAGCAAGTGCATCAGGCCGACTCGCCGCGCAAAGGACCAGGAATGCGACAAGCAGTTTGCATGTCCAAGGGATTGGCGGCCGTCGTTACGTGTGTCGACCACAGTCACGTACTCGTCCCGGTCCTGGTCCGGCAGATCGATGAGCAGATGCGGGGCGCCGTCACGCTTGGTCCTAGTCATCCAAATGGCTTCGTGCCCGTCGCCTTTCCTGAACTTGGCGGGATGACGAGCTTGACATGCCTTGTGGATCTGTTGAGCGTGGTGAGCCGGGCATGACGAAGTGGAGATTGGTTTTGGTGTCCTTGAGCCACTTTCAGTTGTGCAAGTCTTTTGACGATGTAGCTGAATTGACCGCGACATTCGGAGACGAGATATCCGAAGACACAAGAACGTCGTGCAATTCATAGGCAGCGATACCACAACAAAGGTTCCATTCGTTGCGAGCATCGATCAAGCGGTGCATGATGTTGCGCCTGTTGGCCCGCTGAACATCCTACGATGTCGCTTCCTCCTTTTGAGAAGTAACGATGACTTGTGGAGACGTTACAGTCGGATGAGGCACGCTTGGAGACAGGTCGCCAAGAGTAGCACTGTTCTTGCCAATGACAGCCGGCCAAGGCTCAAGAAATGCCGAGCGCTTGTCTTCATCGTTTGGATCCTTCATTGCACCGCGGTCATCCAGGAAGAGCATAGTGTCGAAGCTCTAGGTCCCTCATCGACTGCATTTCTCAAAGTCTTTCTCCGCACGCTTTCAGAACGTTCGGCTGTGAAGTCTGCATTCGCATTCTTACTCAAGCAAGCTCATAGCGTTCGCAAAGACACACACAGGCTCACACAGCATCGGGAGAACGGAAGGGCATTCAATTCGAGGTAGGGGTGGTTGAAACAAAACGATTTGTGTGCGAAACGTTCCTAACCGCCGCGGGCGAACTTCTTGAGGTTGTCCAGGCTGCCGTTGAAGGTGTCCTGGTCGCCATCGTACGTTCCAGAGTCGGCATACTGCCAAAACGTGTAATAGTCCCAGCCTGTTGGGATCTTGGGGCTGCTCACGCCGTAGTTCGCAATCCACAATGCGTTGGTGCTGGAAAAGGCGCTGGAAGCGACGCACTGGTTCCACCATCCGGAGCTGCAGTAGATGGTCGGGTAGCGTCCGGTGCTGGAATAGTACGTGTTGGAGAAGTCTTTGATCCAGCTGACCATTCCGCTCTGCGAGAGGCCGTAGCAGGTGGCTACGCCGCTCGAGCTCTCCATGTCGAGGGAGCCAGGCAGCGTGATGCCATCGTTGGACCAGCCACCGCCGTTGGCGAGGAAGTACTTGGCCTGCGCGGCACCGCTCGACTTGTCGGGGCGCGCAAAGTGGTACGCTCCGCGGATAAGACCGGCGTTGGTGGCGCCATTGTACTGCGACGAGAAGTAGGGGTTCTTGTAGCTCGTGCCCTCGGTGGCCTTGATGACGACGAACTTGGCACCGTTGGCCACGTCGCTGCTGTAGTTGGGGTTGGGCTGGTAGCCCGAGATGTCGAAGCCGGGAACGCCCGAGACACGCTTCTCGAGGGGAGCGGCTTGGATGCACGAGGCGAGCGCGGCAAGCGTGCCGACGATGGCGGTACCGGAGAACTTCATGTTGTGCTTCGAGTTGAAGGTGTGGGATGTGTTGTCCTGGCCAGAAGGGAACAGAGACTGAGCAGCGCCTTTATAACTTCTCGCCCACCCTTAGTATGGTCCTGACAGAGGCGGGTGTACGTACTTGATGACGGGCTCAGACACAAGGCGAAACACCACTGATTCAGGCACGCTCTGCCGCCAACCGCCACGCTGACTTCTTCTCAAAGATGTTCGCACAAGAGGTCGGGAGACGGACGTCGCTTAAGGCGTGGGGACAGGCAGCCGAGGCTAGTAAGCTCGAATGGAGGTAGCCGAACCATCCTCGTCTTTCACAGCCGAGGCGTTCCGAAAACGTTGATACAGACACGAGCGACCCCGAACCTTGTTTCCTCACGCACCCTCTCGCACAGTCAGAGTGTACGTTGATGGTCCGTTCACCACGTAGGTCAACGTGATCCTATCGGCCTTCTCCGCGTCAGGACACGAGGGAAAAGGTTGCGAGTGGGGGGAAACACGAAGCTACCTCGCTTCTGGCAAGGCTTGCACGTTCTGGCGGTTCGTTTTTCGAGCTTGGGTGGTCGGACTTGTGGGCCGCCTGTCCAACTCTGCGACCACTCAGAGGCGCATATCAGGACTGGTGCAATGTGGTCTCCGCAAACAGCTCACTTTCCGATTAGCTCGCATGAGCATATGTAAGTTACAATCGGTGAGCATTACGCCCGGAAACTCGGAGCGCCACTGCGTAACGCAACACAGACTAAGTCACAGCTCTTCGCAAGCCAGGGATTCAAGGCAGGAAACGGCAACATGAACTTCAAGTGGTACCATTTAAGCGAAGCGGAAGATCTGCATCCGTAGCGTCCTCGGGCTTTCAGTCTCCGCGACGCACTGGCCGGCGGAAACCCCTTGCCGCCGCTGTACCCGTTCAGACGCCGATTTGGACGAGCGAGCCGAAGTTCGGAAGCGCTCGTTCCACATCCGCAGCGCTCCAAGTGTCCACGCCGACCCGCTGACCCTTTCACCCGCATCCTTCGCTGCACTGGATCGCCACGGGGGATGGGAGTGGCAACGGATACGCGAATATGCACGTTGCAGCCTAGTCCACATCGAGTTGCGCGAAGCTTTTTTTTTTTGTTTTAGCCTGGATTTCGCTTGTGCCAAACGAGGGTCCGACTTCCGAATCGTGGTCCGCCTCGCCTCGCCTCGCCTTCCAGAACGTGGGCGCTTGACCGGTCGAGGTGTCAGCTGGCACAGTGTAACGCGGCCAAGCAGCGTAGCTGTGCGTAGCTGTGCGTAGCTGTGCGTAGCTGTGCGTAGCTGTGCGTAGCTGTGCGTAGCTGTGCGTAGCTGTGCGTAGCTGTGCGTAGCTGGCGCCCCAGTCGCGCTGGTTGTCAACAGGACGTAAGCGAGACCCCTTCTCGACGCCTCCGAACCTCCAGCGACGCCTCAATCTCCTTTCGTTGCAGCCTCCTCTGCTCCTTCAACTGCACCGAATCCTTGACAGCGTTCTCAGCTGCGGCTTTTGCAGCTGCGCTGATTGAACGTCGACTCATCAGCGTCAAGTCGCAAATGACGCCAAACAGATCGTTTGCACGGTGGATCTGGAATTGTGGTATTGACGATACTGCCGCCGTCCACCTCGACCGCCGAGCCTCTGCTTGCACCAGGCTTAGAGGCCTTGCTCTGTCTGCCTCGTTCGCTGCGGCTGCTGAGACGCCGGGCCCACAGGAAGCAGGGCCAGAGTCCTTGGCATAATCTCATGCTTCAGGCAGCCAGCTCTTGTTTGTACAGTATCGGGTGGTGAGTGGATCGTTGGCCCAACCGTGGCTGTAAACATCATTTGAGACATGGTCGATTAATCGCGCCCTTGTTCTTGTTCATGTGCCAGCGCGACAGGTGTTTCGTTTCCCCGTTGAGAGAATGATGGACGCCATCGTGTCGACCGACGGCAACGTGTGCGGAGGCGGCATCGACTTCGAGCAGAACATCCGCGGTAGTTCCCCTTCTTCGACGATCGACTCCACTGAAGTCCAGTGTGGCAAGAAGATCAGACGCAGCGGGCGCAGCGAATGACACGGGCAAAGGTAAGCCTCCTTATCTAATGTGCAGACGACCTCTTTGTCGTCATGTTCGACTTGCGCATCAAGAATCGGAACGTGGCGTTGAGGGGAGCGAGGATCGCAGCCGGGAAAAAGGCTGGTGGATCGGGAGGCGGCAAGGGCACGAGAAAGGCAACAAGAGCAAGAGACAGCGGCGACGCCCGAAATTCAGAGTCGCAAAGATGGAGTTGCCTTCATTCCGCTGCCAAGGAAGGTTGGAATTGTCGACGTTCTGCAGGACGACAACAAGTGGCTCACACTTCACACAGCGTCGGCGCGCGTCTTCCGTGGTCGAGCGAATTGCGGTTTCGTCTCCATCAACGGGGACAGTGCTTGTTCATGAACGAGACCACAGGCACGGTGGGAACAATACGATTAGACTTCTTCATCGAACGATCCAGCTACTACCACAATACAGACACTCGGATCTCAGCATGAGATTCTGCCAGGGACCCTGACCCTGTTTGTGTGGGACCAGCGCCTTGGCCCAACACCCGGTACAGACACGCACCTCGCGATCCGATATGGTGGCCAAGCTGAGCGAGCAGCGCGGCCAGACGTGCCCCTTCTGACACTTTGCCCAGCCAAAGTATTGGCGCTGCTCGTTCCACGAGAGCGCCAGTTGCGTGTTGCAAGCAGCGCACTGCTCGTCGGTCATCACTGATTGCGGGGTCTGCTCGGAGCCAGCGTCAGGAAGCAGACGACTGGCGGTCGATAGCCTCGAAAGAGTTTTGAGATCGTGCTCCGACGCTTGCCCTGTGATCCGCCGCTGTGTGAGGTCTGTCACCCACCGTTGCAGCCAGTCGCGCAAGACAGATTCTCGATACGATCTGATCAAAGCATCGAATGGCGGTGGCGAGTCGGACGCTGACTCCTGCAGTCGACAGGCCAACAGATAGAGAAGCTGCTGCTGCGGACGTTTCGCGTCGGCAGAAATGCTGGCCAGAGCAGCCCACTTGTTCTCGATGGCCGAGACGAGCTGATTGCGAATCTTGTCCTGCTGCTTCTTAAAGATGTACAGCAGCGCGAGGACGATGCGCGCGGCGAGGTAGGTCGGCGTGCCTGTGGCGGTGCTCGCAAGTGCTTGGTCGAGTAGTGATGCAGGGACCACGCTGCCTTTGCAAAGAACTTCGAGTTGATAGCACAGCACATCCGAAGAGTTGTAGCCCATAAACGCGACCTTTTCGTCGGTACGAACGCCACCGGCGAGCCAGGCACTGGAAAGACGGGAGCTGGGCTCGATTGCGTATCCTAAGAAGGCTTGATGGTCGATGTGCTTGCGTTGGAGGTTCTCTGTCATGGGCGGATAGCCACTTAACGTGGATGGCAACGTCGGCTCGACCACCTCGTATTCCGAGTCAACTTGCTCTGGCGGCACAAAGGCTATAGTGTACTCGCGCAGATCGAGAAGGACGGCTTTGACCTCGGAGTCTGAATCCGGGCTGGGGCGAATGTCGATGACGGGGGAAAAGGGATCGAGGCTATCAAACGGGCCAGTGCCGACTGCCACAGTGGCACTTTGTTGCGTATGGGCATCATAGACATGGAACCGGCTGACAGTGGCGTAGATGAGTCGATGCTTGACCCAGCGCCAGGCGGTGATCAAGCCGCGTTCGGAGTGGATGGGTGCGGCTGTCAGAAGGCGCACGTCGGCATGACCGTCGACGACATACAAGCCGTACAACACGACGCCGTCTTCATCTTTGATGGCGATCCTTGCTTGGAGGCCTCTTTGTCCATCTTCGACATCGGATGAGACGATGAATTTATCGATGCTTGTGAGGCTTACGGACACTGCCGAGACAAAGTTGAAGTGACCGGTAATTGCATCGCAGCCCCAGACGCCGATGTGGCCGGATCGAGTACCAGCAATGATGTACGTCGACGAGGATGCGGGCTCGTCGCTGTCACCGTTGCGCCCAGGCAGGTCGAGGAACGAAGCACAGGTCACTTCTGTGGCCATTTGCTTCTTACGAAGCAGTGCGCGTGATTGAGAAAAGACGTCCTTTCCGTCCGATGCTGCCGCAGCATCGAGTTCGACGAGATCGGCGACAGGATCGAGGCTGATCGCTTGGAGCAGCTTCCACTCGCCGGTCCACGCATTGAGGGGTGCGCCTAGCACGAAGAGGTCGAGCTCCGAGGTGGTGGCGAGGATGAGGCAGCCTGTATGCGGACCCAGGCCTGGCCTGGACCAGCACGCCGAGGCCCATTGGACGTTCTGAAAGCGCGGATCCACGGCCGAGTGATCGGACTCGAGGATGATTCTGCGTCGTACGGTCTGCTCGCCGTCGAGAAACGTCTTGATGCTGATCTCGGCGACTGAATGCGGGAAGCGATCGTGCCAGTCCGGGTGACACTCGATACCTTGCGTGCGGCTCTGCCCTGCCAGTGTTGGATGCAGACCGGTCAAGGGAGACAGGATGACGATGTATTCATCCGTCACGACCAGCGCTTGCCCCAGCTCGGACCACTGCAGGTTGCCTAGATGCGGTGCTCCCGACGAGAGGGCGATGGAGCAAACGCGGATCCTCATTGGACCCTGGATCGTCGCAACCTCGGTGCCGTTGTAAGCAGACTTGGGGTTGCCCGGCATTTTCTCTTGTCACCTGTGCTTGTCGGAGTCGGGCAGTGCGATCATGGTGGTCGAGAGCCCTTTGTGGCTTGCGGTCGAGGATCAGTGCTGTCGTAGACGAGAAGGAAGAGTTCGGGAAACGGTCCATGTCGGATCTTGGCCGATGTCGTGTTGGTCTGTGTGAACGCGCCGCGTGACGAGAAAAAAAAGAAGGGTGCAGCTCCACTTTTCCGGCTGGTCCGAGTTTTTACTCACGGCTTCAGGGGCACGGACTCGAAACGAGGCGCTTGATTGCTGACGCTCTTCCTCCTTGCACCTTTTCCATCGGCTCTGTCGATTGTGAGCAACAGAGCGCAAGCCTACGCTTTCGGCATCGCTGGTGGCCAAAAAGGCAGCAAGCTCACATCCAATCGAGCCACTTGCGAACGCTCGGCTGGTCCGCATCGACCAAGCAAAAGTTGGGACGGCCAACGACGACGACATGGGCGATCCTCTCGCCGCCGCACCATCGGCGATTCCTACACGACAAAGGCAGTCGATGTCCACTACGAGCACCGCTGATGCTTCGCTCAGTCTCAAATGGGCTTCATTCTTCCGAGGAACCACGTCCTCTTCGTCAGAAGTCCTGCGAACTCGCGGCATCGACGGCAAGATTGCGCAAGACGGCAACGCTTCTCTGCGATGGCTCCAATGGAAGCACTTTCTCACCGACCACCTCTCCACCATCCCTTCCTCCTGGCAAGCTGTCTCGAATCGCGACAGAGAAGCATACAACGAGCTGCGCTGCCGTCTGCTCCGCGCTCCCGATGGCAACTATCCGCCCGAGGTCGGCTTTGACGGCACGCATACCACGATCAGCTCGTCCGCAGCATCTTCCTCGTCTTTTGGCCGCACCGTCGTTCACGACCTTTCCGTCAACAATCCGCTCAGTCTCGACGACTCGAATCCCTGGAAGACGTACTACTCGACGCTGGAAACTAGACGCATCATCCTTCAAGACGTAGAACGCACCTTTCCTGATCTGGAACTCTTCCGCCAAACCCGCGTCCAGCAATCTTTGACCAACATTCTATTCCTCTGGAGTCTGCAGAATGAAGAGGTCGGCTACCGACAGGGCATGCACGAACTCGCAGCCGTGCTTTGGAAGGTGAGGACCGATGGCGCTCTCCGAGTGCTGAGTCGGTCACCGACAGGTGCCTCCACGGCTTTGTCACAAGCAGCGGCCGATGCGCCCTTCGAGCACGCGCTTGCCGACGTCTTTGTCGAACACGATGTATATGCGCTGTTCTGTGTCTTGATGCAGAGCGCAAAGAGCTGGTACGCTTGGCGCGACGTTCCTGCCGACACTGCTTCGAGCACATCTCCGTTAACTTCTCCATCTCGAGCCGTGAGGCCGTCGCGCACCAGTCGCGATGCGGACAGATCTCCGCGTAATCCGCTTCCCATTGTGGCTAAATGCGAATACATACTCGAGCTCTTGCGTCACATCGATCCGGCTCTCGCTCAACACCTCGAGAGCCTCGGCATCGAGCCTCAAATCTTTTGCCTCCGATGGATCCGCATGATCTTCACGCGCGAGTTTGCCTTGGACGACGCCATAGCCATCTGGGACGGTCTCTTTGCCTCTGCCGGCTCTCTCGATCTGATCGACTACGTCTGCATTGCTATGCTCCTCCGCGTTCGCAATCAGCTTCTTGCCGGGGATCACAGCTCCGCCTTGCAGAGTCTGCTGAGGTATCCCGCCGAAGCACAGGTGCAACCGAGCCTCTTGGTCAAGCAGGCCATTATGATGCGCGATCGAGGACACAATCCTAGCACCGGCGTAGCTGTCGTCATGCAGAACCGAGACCTCTTGGGCATCCAGGTGCACGCCATCGACGATTTGGGTCATGCCGCTTCGCCCCTGCAACCGGCGAATCACTCGCCGACGCACCGAATCAGCTCGCAAAAGTATGCCACAGTAGGAAGGACCGTCTCGGGCGCACCCAACAGAGCCTCGCCGTGGACTCGCCTTGCACAGGAACCATTGGCCAGGAACCCAGACGCCAAGCGCTGGCAGACGCCTACGTCGGGCGACGATCCACTCGGCATCTCGCGCGCGCCTGCTCAGAATGCCGACACTGGCGCAGCCAGAGCCTTTGGCATCAATCCCTCCTCGTATCTCCCGGAGGTAATCGGCGATCTGGCCAAAGGCTGGTACGAACGGGCAGAAATACCGCAGAGCTTGAATAGCGCACTAGCGAACGTTTCGAGAACGGTCGCGGCTGCCGCTGCTGCTGGTGTCGCAGGTGCATATGGCTCGAACAAGGCCGAGACATCCGGCTTTCCTTCTGGATTCGACCAGGCTTTCACCGAGCAAGCCAGCGCCCGTGCAGGCGGTTCGCCGGCCACCGTTGGGCATGCAGCGATGGGGAAAAGCAGGTCAAGGCCGTCGATCGTCGAGCCTGCGCAGTCGATCTCCGAGCCGGTGCAGAACTCGAGCGCAGACCTAGCCGGTCAGCTGTCAAAGCTGGTCACCGCCAACAAGGCAATTGGCTCGGCTCTCTCGGCCTGCATCGAGGTGCTGGAGCAGAGTTGGCTCGATCGCAGTGCCAGTGCGGACGAAAAGCGATCGGACGAGCTCGAGCAGAGCGATCTCAACACGCTCATGAGCTTCACTGCGCTCAAGCACATTCGCGATGTTCTCGACGGCACGGCGACCGAGTTCGACCCTGCGACACTGCCTGCTTCCGTCCCGAAGCGGGTCGACTCCGGATCGCACATGGTCAAGGACGGCGTCAAACAGCAAAATGCGAAGCCTGTTGAAGCTACGCCGGCGCCGGTAAAGTCGCAGGCTGCGGTTGTACCACCTGCGAGCAACGGCGTAGCTCCAGCTTTGACCGCTTCCTTACCCATGTCGCTCCCAGAGTACGCACGCTACGGCCGGCAAATGATCCTGCCCGACTTTGGTCTGCCTGCCCAGCTGCGTCTGCGCAAAGCCAAAGTGCTGGTCGTAGGAGCAGGCGGCCTCGGCTGCCCGTCGATCCAGTACCTCGCCGCTGCGGGCGTCGGCCAGATCTCCATCCTCGACCACGACGTCGTCGAGCCGTCCAACTTAGCCCGACAGATCCTGCACAGCGACGCCAGCGTCGGCATGTCCAAAGCCGTCTCTGCCGCGCAGGCCGCCAAGCGCATCAACCCGTACATCACCGCCACCCCACTGCAGGAAGCCATCAGCGCCGCCAACGCACGCGCGCTCATGCGCGGCCACGACCTCGTGCTCGACTGCACCGACAACCCGCTCACGCGCTACCTCATTTCGGACGCTGCGGTGCTCGAGGGCGTGCAGGTGGTCTCGGGTGCAGCGCAGGGGTACGATGGGCAGCTCGTGGTGCTGCACAAGCGGATCCGGGGTGAATTTGCGCCTCCCAAGGTCGCAAAGGGCGGGGAGGCGAGGGGACCGTGCTACCGGTGTCTGTTCCCGAAAGCGCCGCGACCGGACGAGGTGACCAACTGCGAGGACGGCGGGGTGCTCGGCGGGGTGACGGGGCTAGTGGGCACGATGCAGGCGCTCGAAGCGGTCAAGATCCTGGCTGGGATCGGCGAGGAGACGCCGCCGAGCCTGACGCTCGTCTCGCCGCTCACAGCGACGCCGTTCCGGTGCGTCCGGATCCGCCCGCGTCGCGTCGCAACGTGTCGCTCGTGCGGTGACCCCGCGCAGGTGGCCGAGCCAATGATCACGGATCTCGAACGCGAAGACTACGTCTCGTTCTGCGGGCTCAATGCTCCTCTTGCACCTTCCCGTGTACCCAGGACAGCCGTGGCAGCGATGCAGCCGAACACGCTGGTCGTCGACGTGCGCCCCGCGGTCGAGTACGGCATCGCCAAGCTGGACGGATCGCTGCACGTGCCCCTCCACACACTGCTCAAGGATCCAGCGGCAGCCTGGGACCGCATCCGCGACGCGCAGCGCTCCACGCCAGCCCCCGTGCTCGTCGTGTGCAAGAGGGGCAACGACTCGCAGCTCGCGGTCAGCGCGCTGCTGGAGCACCAGAAGCTGCTCCGCGACTCGGTGGCGCAGCGCGCCGAGGCGTCGCATCCGCTCCAAATGGCGGACGCTGAGGGTGGGGCGAAGGACAAGGAGAGGGCGAAAGCGATCAGCGCTGTGCAGGTGTCGGATCTCATCGGCGGTCTGCGCGCGTTCAGCAGGGACAAGGATCCCAGTTTCCCCGTGTACTAGAATGCATCTCACACTGCGGACTCAGTGAGCAGCAATACAGAGGTTACAGTGCTGCAGTACAGATCGAGTCGTGCGTACATGCTGTGCGATGAGCGAGTCTTGCGAAGCAGCCAATCGCAGCGGGTTGAAAAGCTCACAAAGCCGAAGGAGCAAGCCCCGCAACCTGTGCAGCCGAAACCGCCTCCGGCAGCGCTCCAGCATCCGCATTCTTGTCGCCCTTGAGACTATTATTCAGCTCGACATTGGCCCTCGAATTGGTCGCCAAGCCGAGACCCGACATGCCGTGAGGTCGTTGCAGCGTGCCTGCTGCACCGCTGCTGAGGTGTGCACGACGTGCGCCGCTGTTGGGCGAAGGCGTCGCGGCGGGACGGGGCACGAACTCGAGGCTGGGTGGGGAACGCGA
>LT795059.1:723942-738578 GCA_900162835.1 Sporisorium reilianum f. sp. reilianum | reverse complement strand
GCTGATGTCAGGAGGGGGGGACCCATTCACTGATCCTGAGCTGATAGGAACAGCGTCGCAGAGGTGTCATCTCGCGCAGGAAGCGTGCATAGCCGCCGATTGTGGTGTCGCAGCAAGCTTGCCTTGGTATCCTACTGTGCTCTAGTCGCGCTTCATATCGCTGCAGCGACGAAAGCGATCGAAGATGCTCATAACCGCGTTGGCATGGCGACGCCGTCGCCTCCCACCAAACGCCCAGCGCCGTCCGTCGCCAGCAATCTGGGACGCGAGCCTGCCTGGCGCTTTCATATGCTGACAATGCCAAGCCAGGTTCGACGAGGGCGCAAAGGCTCGCACATGGTTTTGCTGGTTGCGTTGCTGATCGAGTCAAGTCCGAGCTGGTGGGACACGACATCGCGATAGGAGCTGGGGCTCGTTGCTGCACGCTGCTACCACCGGATCTCTCCCTCTGCACACACCCGCGGAATCAAAGTGCGTAGGGCCCGCACAGCGAGAAGACGGCCATTCCACATGGAACCTTGCTCCCGGCTTAGCTGAGAATCCAGGGTCTGGCTGCGAATCTTTTGTAAGACGCGTTGGGACGAGGGCCTTTTTGCGGTTATCTTTTGTTTTTTTTGTTTTTTTTTTTTTTTTGTCGTTCCTTTGTTTGCGGAGATTTCGCAAGGGAATTTTTTTGGGAGCACCTCAGCAGCACTACAGTACTAGACGGGATGAAAATTCTCCTCTTCATCCACGCCGCGGCGGCGCCAAGAAGGATCAGTGCATGAGCAATCTTGGAAGGAATCTGCGCCAATTTTTTTATTTTTTTTTTTGAAAGGATATTTTTGTACCCTCTCCTATCGAGCTCGAGATCTGCCGCTCCTCGTTAGCTGTCCGTCCAAAAGTGCTCAAGCCAGCCGAAATCCCGCTGTCGATCTAGTGTATCGAGGGGGGATTTTCAGGCAACGCTTCCGTCAGACGTGCAGCTGGTGCTGTTGCTGCTGAGCACAGCCAGCTGTGCGCTCGCAGTTTCTAGCTCCAAACGCAAAACCCGAAGCCGCTTGGCCTCGTGCTCGTGCTCTGCGAGCGCAGCCCGGCGTTGTAGGCGCGCTGTATGCGCTTATGAAGGCTGCTTAGACTGACAGACTGCTCCGATAGTTGACCCGTGGAGGTTGGTTGAGACCATCGTCGTCGAGCAACGTTCCTCCCTGAAAAACTGAGCCTTCCTTCCCATCCTCATATATCCATCCTGCTCGTCGTCTGTCGCTCTTTCGTTCCACTCTCATCGTCTACTGTATCTGCTTATCGACCGCGGCACTCCTAACAAGTGTACACATCGCATAGCCTTGCTACAATCACACCTCGGACACCAGAAAGCCAGCTTACGGTTCGAACGTCGCCCCCGATACAACAGCTGTACATCCTCCCCCGCGTCGCATACAGCAAGCAGTAGCATCGCTGTCGAATCCTCTCGACAACAAACTCCTCAGTGACCCAACTCATCCTCCATCTTCGGACGCTCCGATCGTATCGCGGCAGGCACGCGAAACAGTCTTGACAGCGCAGCAAAGCTCCCAGCGGAACCTCCGACTCGAGACACACAGTCACCCATCACATCCAGCGCAACTGCTGTCGCATTTCACACAATGTTGCAAGTCAAGAACGACTACTTTGGCTCGGAATCGCCGCTCAGTGGGCCGTCGAGCGGCGGAGCGAGCCCGTGCACCTCGGCAGTGCTCAGTCCAGGATCGAGCTCCGTAGCCACGTCGCAGCTCTCTCTGCTCGCCTTTGATTCGCAGCGCAACTCGCCCTCGCCCTCCGCCTGCACCTCGGTCAGCGACCTCTCGTCCGAGGTGGACAAGCTTTCGCTCTCTGCCGACGCCAAAGCGAGCCGCACCGTTGATCCAGCGGCTGCTGCTTCGAAAACGTCCAACGACGAGCCCGAGTGCAGCACGGAGGACAGCGAGGCAGCAGCCATCGAGGCCGAGAACCGCCGCGTCGAGGAGGAGCTCGATTCGGCGCTCGCCTTTGGCATCCAGATCGTCCAGCGCGAAGCCCGTGCGCTTGCCATGGCGGCTAGGCGGCTCTCGAGGCATTCCGTGCAGCAGGACGGCTTCCGCCAGGCTGTGCGTCTGGTCATGCGGGCGACTACGGGCGAGCGAGGCGGAAAGGTGGTGCTCACCGGCGTGGGCAAGAGCGGGATCATTGCCAAGAAGCTTTCGGCCACGTTCCTCTCGCTCGGCACACCGTCCATGTTCCTCCACCCCACGGAAGCGCTGCATGGCGATCTGGGACTGCTCACGCCGCATCGCGATGTGGTGATTGCCCTCTCGCATTCCGGCTCGTCGCCGGAGATTCTGGCGCTCGTACCGCATCTCAACGCGCGCAGGTGTCCCATCATCGCGCTGGTCGGCAAGCGGGACAGTGCGCTGGTCAAGGCGGCGGACGCCTGGATCGACTGTGCTACGGGCAAAGACGATCCCGATTCGGATTCGGAAGAGGAGGACGAAGAGGTGGCAGAACAGTCAGAAGCGGTCTCGACCGACTCGCACGGTAACATCGAAGAGACCAGCTCGGCTAACGGTGCTGCAGCTGGACGCAGCATGAGCGAAGCCGCTGTCTTCCCTGCCGGCACCGCATCGAGCTCGCTGCTCAGCGCGCGTCGCGCCACGGTCCCGCAAACCGACTGCGACTGCGGCAAACCACGTCCATCGCCACGCAGGACACGCACCAAACCGCCACGACCCACCACCGACGAGGCGTGGGACGACGTGCCCGCTCCCAGCAGCAGCACCACCGTCGCGCTGGCCATGGGCGACGCGCTGGCGTTCTCCGTGACCCGCGCCAAAGGGCTCGGCAGGGACATGTTTGCGTTCAACCACCCGGGCGGCAAGCTCGGCGCTGACTTCCGGCTGCAGAGCCAGTCGACACCGTTGCAGAGTGACGATGCCAAGGGGACCGAGAGTGCGGTTGCTACGCAGATCGCCGCTTGATGACGAGGTTTGCCTCTGAGAACATGGTTTTGGATCGGCGCTGTCCCCTCACACCTTGTTTCGGGCTTCGGTTTTCGATGTCGGCTTGTGCGAGCTCGTTCACAGTAGTTGTTCTTCAATCGTAGACCATTCACAGACCTGTTTGTCTGGAAATGAGGCCGCGTTGTTCGGCGTTGTTCCTCAATCGTAGACCATTCACAGCGCTGTTTGCCTGGGAATGTTGCCGCATTGTTCGGCATTGATTAGAGTGTGTGTCTGAGCAAAGGTTGGGCTAGAGTGTGTCTAAGAACGAGGTCCGATGAATTGGTATCGGAAACTAAATGTTGACCATGCTGTCGCCCGTGTCGGTCCTGGCCTCTTCGACGCCGAGCATTGCCAGGATCGCCCTTCCCAGCTTGAGGCCGTCGTGCGGCTTCTTGGCGTTCTCGAGCGAGCGCTCGCGCAGCTCGCCCGTGACGATGCCCATCTCGGTGCGCACGGCGATGATGTTCTCGACGATCTCGCGGTCGAATTCGGGGTGGCCCTGGAACGTCAGCACGTGGAGCGAGCGGAGCGGGTGCGGGCCGGAGGAGGCGGTTTCGGAGTCTTCGATGTCGAACGCCATGTACGCCGAGGTTTGGGCGGTGGAGGCGAGCGGGGGTGCTTCGGTGGGGTATCGGAGGATGAGGGACTGGATGGGCGAGATGGTGGTGGATGCGAGGTTTTCGAAGCTTGCGCCGGAGAAGTCGGGGGGCAGATCGAGCACGTGGTCGCGGTGCACCTGCTGGATGGCCATCTGGTCGCTGTCGTAGTCGAGCAGCTCGCGGCCGGTGTCCGTGAGCGTGCACGACGTGGTGCCGAGCTCCCAGCCCTCGGGGTTGGCGGCGACGACACCGTCAAACGCGCGCGCGAGGATCTGGTGCCCGTAGCAGATGCCCACCAGCCGCACCAGCGGGTGGTTCTCCGCCGTCGCGCGCAGAAACGCCGCCAGCTTCTTGGTCCACTCGAGGTCCAGATACGCAGACGACGCACTGCCCGTGATCATCACCGCATCCCACAACCCATCGCCCAACTGCCCCTCGTCCGGATACTCCATCTTCTTCACGACATCGTAGCACCGGATGTGCAGCTCGACGTGCGGCTGCCACGTGTAGCGCTTGATCGTGTTGAGCGACTCCTGCAGGAAGCGCGGGTAGATCTTGGTGTAGTCGCCCCGCACCGCCACCACGGGCGGAGGCGGCGTATCTGCCACCAGCAGGGCGATCGATACGACTTTCTTCTTGCGCTGTTGCTGCGTCATGTTTGGACGTGGTGGAGACAAGGCAAGCTGAGCGAGATCGCCGTTGCGGAACAATCGCAAGTTGCATGCGCAGCCGAATCTTGTTTATCTTCCTCGGTCCAAAGGCGAAATTTAACCGCGGAAACCCTTATTCCTTTTCTTTGCTTTTCCAAAAGGCCGGTTTGATCACCGCGTGTTGCGGAACGACGACGCTCATGCTCGCGATCACACGCTTCAGACCCTCTATGCGAGATTCGATTGTAAACGTCTATTGTATGGAGGTGCGCGTGGCACCAAGCCTTCACGATTGGAACGGCTTGGACGAGAGAACAGGCATGTAGAACGGCGCGGCCCAGCGTTGGCGGCGCTGGCCAGGTATCAGAGGAAGCTGGTATGGGAAGACACATTGGCACGGAACGACGACTCTAAGTCGAGGCAGAGGCAGCAGCACCCGTCGTGGGCGTGGTGGAGCCGCCGACCTTCTTGTCCTTCTTGCCCTTCTTCTTGTTCTTGCCCGCGGCGTCGGCCACGAGGCGCTCGAGCTCTCGTCGCTCGTCGTCGCCCTCGTCGGGCTGCACCGACTTGTAGATCATGCCGAGGAACAGGATGGCCTGGGCACGGTTGAAGAGCACCTTGTCGTTGACGCCCTTCTCGTTGAGCACCTTGTCGCACACCTGTCGCAGGATGCCCGAGATCTCGAAGCGCGTCCCCCTCCAAGTGGCGAGCAGCATCTTGCCGCTCATGTCCTGTTCGAGCGCGCGCAGCTCGTCCTCGGGGATCTCGCCCTTCTCCTGACGGCGGGCCAGCTCGTCCATGGATGCCTTGACGTTGAGCGCAGAGCCGAGCATGCCCCACGTCTCCTTGACCACGGCACCGCGCTCCTTCATGCGGCTCATGAAGCCGCCAAAGCCGAGGAAGCTGTGCTTCTTGGTCTTGATCCACGTGGTCGCCTTCATGACGTAGATGTTGCCGATGGCGTGGAGCAGCTCGACACCGAACGACTCGAGCTTGAGGTCCTCGGCCTCCTCCTTCATCTTGCGCTCGAAGATCTGCGTCTGCGAGTCATCCTTGTCGCCGGGCTTGCGAGCGTCGACAAAGGGTCGGATGCGCTCCTTGAGCTTTTCTGCCAGCTCCTCGACACGCTTGCGCTCGTTCTCCTCCTTTTCCTTTTCGAGCTCCTCGAGCTTGGCCTTTTGCTCTGGAGTGAGCTTCTGCTTCTGCCTGGCATCCTCCTTCTTTTTGGCTTCGGCGATCTCTTCCGACGTCGCACCCGCCTCGGCGGCCTTGCGGGCGGCCTCGTCTCCTGCCGTCGTGGCTTCCGAGGGCAGATCGGTCTTGGCGGCGGAGGCGGCGGCAGTAGCATCCACAGAAGCAGGTGCGTCGGTGGGGTTGGCCTTCTTGTGTTCGGCCTTCATCTGCGCTTCGAGCTCTTCCTTCTCCTCCTCTGTCATCATGATCTCGGAAGCTTTGCCGAAGTCTTTGATCAGGCTGATCTCTCCGATGAGGTCCATGAAGCGCTCGCCGCCAAAGAGGCTGCCAAACATGTCGGTGGCCTCCTTGAGCCCGACCTCGTCGGTGGGCTTCTTCTTGCCGTACTTGTCGTAGTCGGCACGCAGGTGGTTGTCGCTGAGCACACGGTACGCTTCGCCGATCATCTTGAAGGTTTCCTCGTCGCCGCCCTTGTCCGGGTGGTTCTTGATGGCGGCTTTGCGATAGGCCTTTTTGAGGTCGAGGTCCGAGGCATCGCCGCGAACGCCGAGCAGGTCGTAGTATTCCATGTCGGCGATCTTGGCGCCATCGCGCGAGATGTCGCGAGCAGCGGTGGGCTCGGTGGGGGCGGCAGCGGCTGGTGCCGGCGTTGATGTGGATGCTGCGTCTGCCATGGTTGCTTCGTAGTCGAGTCGCGTCAGAGGGCGAACTTGCTGCGTTGATAGAGCCTCTAGAGTAGGAGAGCTATGTGTCGATGAGGCTTGTGGTGTTGTGATGGAGGTGGCGACGATAGGTCAGATGAAGGTGGTCGTCGATGAACACGCAAGCCGGGGCTTGGCAAACTTTGTCAGATGGAAGTCGGCTAGTCAGCCAACTCTATGCTGCGACGTTCTCGCTCTCAGGCTGTGCAGTGTGCTGTGCACGCGCCGCTCCGTGCTGGTCGGCTGTTTTCTGTACGATGACAACTCGCTCGAAAAAAAAAACATGTTTTTGGGCTCAGCCATGCGGAACTCGGCACGTCGTCGACCAGCCACTTTCCAGCAACGACCCTTCTAACTCGAAATTTGAGCCCGCTCGCGTCCAAGCGGGAGGCTGCGCCGCCTCTTTGCGACAAGGAGCGTTGCGCAGCTGAGCAATCGCGAGAGTGCGTTGTGCAGGCCCACCCATTCGCGGGAGCGGGAGAGTATATATTCCAGCGGCCTTCCCGCATCCCCTTTCTGACACCTCACTCTTCTGGCCTATTGTAAGTGCACCCGCAACCTCTGCGCTGCCGTCCCTCTCTCTCTTCTCTCGCTGGTCGGATTGCTGACGACTCTCTCGCTTCTTCTTGCGACTCTTCTACTCATACAGGGCTTAGATCATGTGTAGTATCTGTTCTAAATAGATTGACATCTATTTCTCCTCGCTCCGGCGAGGATTTTTTTGTCATGCACTTTTTCCTAGCGGGAGATGGCCGTTTTGGTGCTTGCACCTCGGCATCTCGAGGATGTCCTTGGCCCTACACTTCTGCCTTGAGACGTCCGCCGTCTTCTCTTTTTTGGAAGTGGGTTGCTTATGTAATCGTATGTCATTCAGTGGTTCTTCCTGCGGGCGACTCGGTCAAAATTCCAGGGAGAAAGTGCAATTTGTTTTGAAAAAAAAGGGAGTCGGTCTGCAAAAAAAACAGGCTGGAAAAAGAGGTCGCAAAATTCAGCGGCTAAATCTGGACGTGGGCTTGAGCCGTTCCCACCGCCCCACACAGTCCCACAGCAAGGATCGACGTAACCACCAACAGCAACCACACCAGCGGAACTGCTCATACTAGGAATAGAGCGGACAGGCTCGACCTCGAACTTGATGGATATGGCAAGAGCTCAGACAGCGGCTGGAGGTGGATCGGCAGCATCGGGAGCAGATCGTATCAACAAAGCAACACTGATTCCAAACGCGCTGAGTGTGAACGTCGCGTCGCGTCGAGAAAAAGTGTGACACTCTCGGCTCGCGAAGCAACGGCAAGCCAAAATTGACAAAATCACAGGGATCCAAGCTCGTTTCCGCAGTCGAGTCGAGAGAGAGCCTAACCCGCATCTGTCTTTCCGCTCTTCTTCCCTTCTACCACCACCATCCTCCCTTTGGCACCCTCACAAATATGTATGCGCGGAGCAACACATCCAGCAACACGAGCGATCGTCCGCAGGTCCGCTCGGCACTGGGCTCCTTGAAGCGCACCTGGTCCGGCAACCAGCAGGATCTCGGCTCGTCGGCCAACAGCACAGCCAGCAAGTCGACCGTCGACCCGCCTTCAAGCCAGGAGATCTTTTACGAGTGGTCCGACTCGCCATCGCCGCCGCTCAGGAACAAAGAGCTCAAGCCGCAGGGTACCGGCTCGGACAAGGAAAACGGCGGATCCGCACCTCCGCCCGAGAAGAAGGCCAAGCCGGCCACAGCATCGTTCGAGGCGTCTTCGTCGACTCGTACCGCTCAGCCGCACACCGGCTTCGTCTCAGCCTCCAGCATTCAGCGCAACTCCAACTACGGAAGCGGAAGTGCCGCACCAGGGTGGAACTCGGGCTACAGCCATCCCAGTGCGGGACCTTCCAACCGTCCACCGGTCCAGTCCTACTCCCGCCCTTACGCCCCTCACCCCTCCATGAGCAGCAATCTTGCTACTCAGTTCTCGTACGACCGCAACCAGGCCCGCAATGGCCCCATCACCAACACGTTTGGCCCGAGTAGTGCCGGTGTACCATCTTCGAACGCTTACGCTCGCACGTCGTCGGCTCCCTCGCTGTCGTGGATGAAGACGGCTTCTCAACTCAAAAATGAAAAGCGCAACGATCCCACCGCATACCAAGCCAGCTCGCTCGTCTCGTCCACCGGCCAGCCGAACACTGGCAGAGCCTCGCCCTCGCCAGCAGCGGGCAGCAGCGCCGTCGACGGCAAGAAGAACGTCAACAAGATCTTTCTATCGCAGGAGCAGCGCAAAGTGCTTCACATGGTCGTCGAGGAAGGCAAAAACGTCTTCTTCACTGGCTCGGCCGGTACGGGCAAGTCGGTGCTGCTGCGGGAGATCATCCGCGAGCTGCGTCACAAGTACAACAAGCGGCCCGAGTCGGTCGCCGTCACCGCATCCACGGGCATCGCTGCATGCAACATTGGCGGCGTGACCATCCACAGCTACGCGGGCATCGGCCTGGGCAAAGAGCCGGTGCTCCAGCTCATGAGCAAGATCCGAAAGCAGCGCAAGGCCACTGCCCGATGGCAACGCACACAGGTGCTCATCATCGACGAGGTGTCCATGGTCGACCCGGCGCTCTTCGACAAGCTCGAGGAGATCGCCAGGCTGATCCGAAAGAGGCCGGACAGGCCGTTCGGCGGCATCCAGGTGGTCATCACGGGCGACTTTTTCCAGCTGCCGCCGGTGAATCCGGGAGGAAGCATGACGTTTGCCTTTGACGCGCAGTGCTGGGACAAGGTGGTGCAGCACAAGGTCAACCTCACGCAGGTCTTCCGTCAGAAGGACGAGTCGTTCGTGACCATGCTCAACGAGATGCGCTTCGGCAAGCTCTCGCAAAAGACGATCGACGCCTTCAGGAAGCTCGAGCGGGTGCCGCGGTACGACGACGACATTGTGCCCACGGAGCTGTTCCCCATGCGGCAGGAAGTGGACCGAGCCAACATGGAACGGCTCAACGCTCTGCAAAGCGAGAGCCAGAGCTACCGAGCGCAGGACGGTGGCACTCTGATGGGCGAGCAGCGCGAACGCATCCTGGCCAACTCGATCGCGCTGCCGGTGCTGCACCTCAAGAAGGGCGCGCAGGTGATGCTGATCAAGAACCTCGACGAGACGCTCGTCAACGGCTCGGTGGGCAAGGTGATTGACTTTATGGACGATGCCGAGTACGACAAGCAGACGGGCGCGCTGGACATGTCGGACATGCAGAAAGAGGAGCGAGACAAGGCGCCGCGCACATCGACGCGCAAGTGGCCGCTGGTGCGCTTCCACCTGCCCAACGGCCAGACGCGCGACTACCTCGTCCGGCCCGAGTCGTGGAAGACCGAGCTGCCGGACGGCGAGGTGCAGGCGTCGAGGACGCAGGTGCCGCTCATCCTGGCGTGGGCCATGTCGATCCACAAGTCGCAGGGCCAGACGCTGCCGTGCTGCAAGATCAACTTGGGCCGGGTGTTTGAAAAGGGCCAGGCGTATGTGGCGCTGTCGCGCGCTACGTCGTTGGAGGGTCTGCAGGTGCTCGGGTTCAAGCCGGACAAGGTGATGGCGCATCCGCGCGTGATCCAATGGAGCCAGTCGTTGATTGCGCTGAGTGATTGATGCGAGGGCCACAATCGATTACAGTATGCAACTTTTGTATCACAGCAGCGTCGAGGAAGATGACAGTCACAGAGCAGTGTCAGGCCGATCTGAAAGCCGGGTGGAAGAGAGACAAACAGAGCCTTATCCATCGAAACAAGCACATGTTCGAAAAGGCCGCGAAATTGAGCGAGGCGACCAAGAAAAGCGGGAGCACGCAGCGCAATGGCCAAATCACGCAACGAGAATAAAAAGGCGGACGAGTGGATAGCCGTCTGTCGTCTCCCACCATCACCACGAAGATCACCACCACCATCAACAGCGTCCACATGGCATCGAACAACGGCGCACACACACAGGCGGGGCTGCCCGCGCCCGGCCTGGCGACGGCGGCGCTGCACGCGGACCACCCGTGTGCGCTCACGGACCCGAACTACGCGGTGGCGCCGGCGATCAGTGTGTCGACGACGTTCCGCGCGCCCGCGCCGGACTCGGCGCACGCTGCGCTGCTCGACGCAGCCGCGCGCGGCGAGGAGGAGTTCGACATGCAGGATCCGCAGGTGCACATCTACAGTCGCTACTCGCAGGCGACGAATGTGCGTGCGGAAAAGGTGCTGTCGCAGATCATGGGCGCGCGCGCGCTGACGTACGCCAGTGGGCTGGCCGCGGCGCACGCGGCGGTGCTGCACTATGCGCCGCGCGTGGTGGCGATTCGGAAGGGGTACCATGGCGTGCATATGGCGATTGGGGTGTATGCGAGGGGAAGGCGGGTCAAGGTTGTGGATCTGGATGATGATTATGCGGCTGCGAT
This sequence comes from Sporisorium reilianum f. sp. reilianum, assembly GCA_900162835.1. Taxonomy (NCBI): domain Eukaryota; kingdom Fungi; phylum Basidiomycota; class Ustilaginomycetes; order Ustilaginales; family Ustilaginaceae; genus Sporisorium; species Sporisorium reilianum. The sequence goes on along the minus strand of LT795059.1, from coordinate 728,040 downwards.
GGAGGGGGAGGAGGGCAGTGAGGAGGAGGCGGGGACGGAGGAAGCGGTAAAGAGGGATGGACTGCTCGTGTGGGTCGAGACGCCGCTCAATCCGACGGGCGAGGCGCGCGATCTCGCCAAGTACGTCGCCAAAGCGCGCGCGGTCCCGAACGCTTACGTCGTCGTCGACTCGACCTTTGCGCCCCCTCCGCTGCAGAACCCGTTCGCCCAAGGCGCCGACATGGTGATGCACTCGGGCACCAAGTACTTTGGCGGCCACTCGGACCTGCTGTGCGGCGTGCTCGCCGTGCGCGACAAGACGCAGTGGCACGCCCTCTGGAGCGACCGCACGTTTCTCGGCGCCAACCTGGGCAGCATGGAGGCGTACCTGCTGCTGCGCTCGCTGCGCACGCTCACGGTGCGCGTGGCCAAGCAGTCGTCCACCGCAACGCTGCTCGCCGCATGGCTGCACTCGCTCACCCTCCCCTCTGCGGACATCGCGCCCGAAGACGAGCCGTTCGCACGCGGCAAGGTCGTAGCGCGCACCTTCCACTCGTCGCTCCAACCGCGCTCCGACCCCGACGACACCAACGCCGCAAGCCCCGAAGACCCCGCCTTCGACCCCGCCACCCAGATGCCCGGCGGCCACGCGCCCACGTTCGCCTTCCGCACCACCAAGCCGCTGTACGCCACGCACATCCCGCACCTCACCGCGTACTTTACGCCCGCCACGTCGCTCGGCGGCGTCGAGAGCCTGCTCGAGCACCGCGTCAAGTCGGACCCGCGCGAGGACGCGCGCATCGTGCGGGTCTCGGTCGGCCTCGAGGAGTTTGACGACCTCCGCGCCGATCTGAGGGCGGCGTTCACCGAGGTGCTCGAGCGCGAGAGACAGGGGCTGCTCAAGTGAGCGAAGTCACTGCAATGTGTTTATCCAAAATGTGTGTGCATGTGCGTGTGCATTCCCGTGAAACTCAAACTGATGGTACAATGTCAACATGGGGACGGTGAGAAGAGGAACGCATCCGAAGAGTGTAAAGAATTAGAGGATCGCAAGATGGAGAACGAAGCTGTATGGAATCTGGGAATCGACCGAGCACATCTAGATGCTGCCACGGTGCGCAGCGAGGTAAGCGCCGAGGTTCGAGTGGTGCGTCGCGTAGGGGATGCGGCTGCTGTCGCTGTTGCCTGCGCCGCCGTTGCTCGAGTACTGCAGAGGAGTGGCGTGGGTGGTGTATGAGTGCGAGGCGGTGTCGGCGGCAGAGGTGCTGTTAAAGGACAGCGGCTGCTGCTGTTGCTGCTGTTGCTGCGTGGCGTTGGGAGCAGCAGAGACAGACGACATGCTGTAGCGGCTCAAGTGGGCGAGCGAGCCAGGCAGCTGACCGATGCCAGGCAGCGTGTTGCCGCTGCTGCTGGAGCTACCAGAGTGCTGGTGGCCTCCAAACCCGCTCAAGGCAGGAGGCGGGGCAATCGCTGCGCTACCGCCGCCGACCAGCTCAGCCGACGGCGCAGTGGCGTAGTTGGAGCTGCTGAAGCTCGGACGCAGCGCCTGCTCATTGTGGCCCACCTGTCGCGACTGTCGCTGCTGCTGCTCTTCCTTCTTCTGCTTGCGCCACGCCTTGCGCATGTCCTTGAACTCGCCGGGGGAGCGCTTGGGCCCGTGCTTCTGCATGGCGACGTGCGCATTCAGGTGGTTGAGCGTGCCGTAGCTCTTGGTGCACCCAGGCCAGCTGCAAGGGTACAGACGCTCGATCTCGTCGTAGCGACGGCGCGGACGCTTCTTGCTCGCACCGCCGCCGTAGCCGCCGCCAAAGTAGTGGCCACCGAAGCTCTGGGAGCCCATGCCCATGCCGGACGACGACGACATGGCGCCGCCGTCCTCGCCAGAAGCCATGTAGGAAAACACCTTGCTGTTGGCGGAAGCGCTCGAGGGATCGGGCATCGACATGCGTCGGTGCGAGTGGTAGTCGTCCCCGTGGGCAGAGTGCGCTGCGGGCGTGTGGAGTCGCGAGCTGGGTCCACTTGCGGCACCGTTGACCGCCATGCCTGCCGATGGCTTGTGCGCAGCGGCGCCGGCTGAAGTCATGTTGAAGTGGCCGAACATGCCGTCGGCCGTGTGGGGCCTAGCCGAGCCCGAGGCGTTCTCCCAGGCGGCAAGGCCGTGGAGGCGCGGAGGCGCATGCGCAGCCACGGCGCTCTCGTAGCGTTCGGCGTACGAGTCGATCAAGGGACCCGAGATGGAGGCACGGTGCTGGAAGTAGTGCGGCATGTGTGCGGACTGGGCGTAGTAGTCGTGGTCGTTGTGGTGGGCCTGTCGAGGCTGTTGTGTTTGGTATGCGCTCGCTGCGGCGGTGCTCTTGTGCGGGTAAGGAGCCCGGAAGGTATCCGCAGGTGCATCAAAGCCCGGCTTGCGGTCGTGCGAGCTGGCATGGTACCAGTTGTGCTCGTTCTGCGAGGGCGAAGTCTTGGCGCTGATCTCGTCTGCGGTGCCGACGCTGCCGACGCTGCCGACGCTGCCGACGGTGGGCGAAGAGGTGGCAAAGGGGGCGGCAAGCGCCGAGACCTGGTGGAGAGAAGGGGTCTCGAGGTTGTAGTTGCTGCTGGCGCTCATGGCGGGGGACGACTGGCAGCCCGAGGTGTTGTCGGAGGAGGCGAAGAGGTTGGTGTCCAAGCCGTCGGTGGTGGTGGCAGCCGAAGGGGGAGCCGAGGGCGTAGCGAGTTGCGGGTCGAGCGACGGGAGGCCGAGTTGAAGCAGGTCGGCACACGAGTGAGTGGACAAGTTGTCGAGGAGGAGGTGGGAGCCGGTCTTGGGGGTGGCGTCGACGTCAAAGGTGGAGGCGGACAGGCCAGAGAGGTCGGAGGAGGGCCAAAAGTTGAGGTGGCCGGTGGAGTCGACGTGCGAGGCGGTGTCGGGCTCTGTTTTGACGCGCTGGAGCGAAGTGTGAGCCGGCGCGGATCCTTGGTGAGAACGAAGCATCCGGAAAGAAGGGGGCGGTGGCTGAGCACACGGGATTGCCTTTCCAGATAAGGAGTCACGTCGTCGGGTACGGCTCGACGTGGGTGAGAGTGCAGCTGAGCTGGTTGCGATGCTGTGGAAGGCAAAGAGCTAGCGAAGCAAACAAGGGACGTCTAGGGCGCAGCAAACATGACAGAGAGGCAGCCAAGGCAGCCAAGGGGAGGATGACCAGAAGCCGGTACAGGTGGGCTGAAGCTAGCTGGTCGTGCCAAGACACAGCCGCCAGGACGAGGCAAAGGATGTTGCGCGGCGGATTGGTGTTGAGCCACAGGGTCGGTTCTGAACGTCGTGTGAATGCTCGCTCGAGCCGCTGATGTTGCGCAGGGGCGAAGCTTTACCGAGGGAGGGACAAAAGCCAAAGCGGGTAGCGTCTTTTTAGAGACTGCACGCCCACTCGTTGATCCAAGGCAGAGTGGCAGGTGCAGGGGGTGGCCGCGAAACAATGGAGGACGAGGTCCAAGCGACGGCTTATCGGAGAAACCAAGGACGTCGCAAGAAATGGGCTAGTCTAGGGGCCGGCTGGGGGAGCGTCGTGGTGGCGTTGAGAAGCAGTAATGAGGGTGTCTGGGAGGTATCGAGGATGAAAGTAGCGATGGTATGGTGTGGAGTTGATATGATACAGTTTAGAGGAGGATCCGATGCGACAAGGGGAGAGGCGACGGGGGGAGGCTATCAATAGATCATGGCGACTTTATGAATGAAAGGCTCGAGGCAGAGTCCACTCAGCATGACAGCTGGAGCGGATAGGCCCGGAAAAGCAGAGCGCAAGCGAGAACTGCCGTGCAAAGCTCAAATGATTGGAGCCGAAGATGTCTTTGCAAGCAGTTTGGAGAAGCAGCAGGAGCAGGAGCACGATAGCCGAGGAAGAGCAGATGCACGCTGGTTGTACACTTGCAAGGTGCAGCTGTTTGGTGGCAAAGCAAAGAGAGCTAGAAGAACAAGTGATGTTGAAGAGGTGAGACCCGAAGTGATTGCTGGTGCGGCATCAAGTTTGTCGCTGATCCGAGTCAAGCGACGAAGGGTCGATGAGCGCTGCACGAGCGAGAAACAGAGGCAGACGCACCCGTCTGATAGCCGAGGTCGGTGATGCACCAGTCTGCGAGACG